>CAUZXS010005326.1:7500-54159 GCA_963585895.1 Sepioteuthis lessoniana | reverse complement strand
CTTCAATAAACATCCTCTGTTTTTTGCCAAATTTTATTTTTCCATTCTCTTTTTTTCTTTTTTTGTCATGTCTTCGTTCGCTTGTTTAGCAGTCTTAATGATCTTCTCCTTTTCTTTCTTTCTTTCTTTCTTTCTTTCTTTCTTTCTTTCACCTGACCCCTTTTTTCTCTTTCTTTTCCTTTTCATTACTTTTCTCTCTTTTGTCATCTCCTAAGTTTTTCTTATAATACGTTAGACCTTCCTCATCCTTCTTCTTCTTCTTCTTCTTCTTCTTCTTCTTCTTCTTCTTCTTCTTCTTGTCTGTTCATTTTCTTATTGTATTCCTTCATCAACATTTTTTCACGGCTATATTTTTTCAATCTCCTCTTTCTTTCAGGAGGGTTGATGTTTTTTTTCCTTTCTTCTTTCTTTTTTCCTCCCAACCCTCTTTTTTTCTTCTTTCTTGACCTTATTTTATTTCTTTTCGCCTTCTCCCTCTTAATCTCTTATTTTCCTCTTTTTTTGTAATCATTGACACTTCTTCTCCTTTTTTTCAGTTAGGTTTCTTTTTCTTCTTTCTTAATTTCATCCTCGTCTTCATTGCTTAACTCCTCTTATTCTCATCTTATTTCTTTCTCACTTTTTTCTTTCTTGTTTGCTTGTTTAGATTTTATGGCATATCAACCTTTGTAGGTTAACTGATGTCAAATTCATTTTTATACAAATAAACAGTTCTATTTTAATCAATTCACTTTAGCATAAGCACACAGTTTAATTGTCAAAAACACTTCTATTTATCGCTATTCAATTTAGACAAACAGTTTTATTTCAAACAATATAGTTTAGTATAAGTATAATTTTTTTTTGTTTACACACAGTTAAATATCAAAACTGTTCTATTTTAAACAATTCAGGTTAGCATATGTACAGTTTCAATATCAAAAACAGTTCTTTTTCAAAGAATTCAGTTTCGCATTAAAAACAGTTCCATTTCAAACAATTCAGTTTAGTATTAGTATACAGTTTAAATGTCAAAACAGTTCAATTTTAAGCAATTAAGTTTAGCAAAAGTGCACAATTTAGTTCTATTTGACCCATACATAGGGCCCTATCTGTTGCATATTGACCTCCGACCCGGCCAAGCTGTCAAAAGAAGAAATGTACCAGTGTAAATAACAGGTGCATCCGGTCGAAGATATCAGGAGATCAGGGGTGACCTTGACTGTCGATGGGTTGAATTGAGTGCGAAATTGTGACGCTCATAGGAATAAGGTACTATTTACCAACCCCTTCGCTCGGGCAGGATATGACACAAGGTCAATTTTTAAGCGGAGTTTAACAGGTTTTAATTCAGAGTTTTCCTTCTCCTAGACTAGTTGCCTCACCAAGGCTGAAGAACCTAGTCCGTCCTACTATTTACCCATAGCTGGAGGGAGAATAAGGGGGTTCATACCTTTCCCAAGGGTATTTGCCCGAAAGTGAACGTAATAGCGCGACTGGAGTACGAACTTGCGTACCACGATTCTCATAGGAATAAGGTGGATGTCAAATTATTATATAAACTCGGCGACAGGAAGTTTAAGAGTTGGAGAGAAGATGCTGGAATGAGAACCATGTCCCAGAGAGGCTGGGCCCCCAGGCTCCCGGTTGAGCAGCCAAGGAGAACGGGAAAGAAAGGCTGTGATCGCCAGAAGAGTGGGGGTCAATATGTTGCAGTTCTGTTCAGTCTCCAACTCACCTCTCACGCAGTAAAACCCTTCGTAACACTTTCGAACCCTTTCAAATAAAGTGAGAGGTATATTTTTCTGGGGGACTGTGTCCGCTCGTCTTTATTGTGTCGTCGTTATGTTTCTTCATGTATATGTGTATAGTTGTTCATGGCTATGCAACATGTAAGGTGCTACCACTCTGGACCAGATTTAACCTGGAAGCGATGGTAATAAAGTGGTACTCCGCATTTCCCGAAGCTCCAGCACTACTGGAGACTCACCATCAGTTGTTTAGTGTCATATCTAGGACACTCGTTTGGATGGGGTCTCACATCTCTGCAGAGGTGCTGCCAATGTATTTCACAGCGTCAGCGGACCTGCCAATTTTTTCTTTCTTTTCTCTTATTCATATTTTTGTCCTCTTTCATTTAATTCAAATTATTATCATTCGTCTTTCTTTAATGTTGTTTGACTTTTTTTTTTTTCGTTTCTTTAATTTTCTTATCTTCCCCGTGTATAGTGTATACTCACGGAAAAGTTGGTCTCTTATTTCGGTAAGTAATTTATCAATAAACATAATTTCAATAATCTATATAGTAATTTTAGAAGCCCGTTTTATTTGATTTTCAGCCTTAAAAATTATCTTTTATATCTTATTTTTCTCCGGGATCTTTTTTTTCCAATGTTTTTGTTAGAAATTTTTTGACTATTTTTGTCTAAAAAGTGGCTCATCAAAATTCGACCAATACACGAATAAAACAACATTTCATCTCTCTTCCCTTGTTCTTATTTTTTCTAATTGCTTTCTTTCTTTTCCTCTTTGTTGTTATTTTTGTTCTTTATTTTTTTTTAAATGTTATCCTCTTCTTCTTCTTCTTCTTCTTCTTCTTCTTCTTTTTGTAATTCCTTTTACTTGATCACATCTATTTTTTCTCTTATTTTCTATCTGTTAATTTACTTTTTCATTCCTTTTTCTTTCTCATTCTCCTTCAATTCACTTTCTCTCTTTCATTTGCTTTGTCCCTTTCTTTTTCCCCCTCTCATTAATTTTCTTTGTTAAAATTATCTTCACCTACTTGTCTAACTTCTTCGTTGTCTTCGTGATAATATGTATCTTCTTCTTCTTCTTCTTCTTCTTCTTCTTCTTCTTCTTCTTCTTCTTCTTCTTCTTGTCTGATCATCTTCTAACTGGTCTTCATCAATTTTTTTCACTGTTTTTGCTTTTGTTTTTTTCGGTCTCCTCTCTTTTTCAGAAGAGTTTACATTCTTGTCTTTCCTCTTTTGTTTCATTAATTTTATTCCTCCTCCTCCTTCTCCTCCTGGCGATTGCTTTATTTTCAAAGTTGTTATTTTCTAAGCTTTGCCAAGTCAGGCGCACAATCATTAAATTGCTTACGGTATCTCCTGTACCTAAGTGTCCACCTAACTAATTTCTGAGCAGAACCATTGTTACTTATCTTGAAATATATGGCGAGAACTGGTATACATTTGGACTGATGTAGAATCTGATCGAACAACGTTACATAAAAAAAAGCAACTCTCTTAGTCTACATTCTTAGGGACCAGTTATTGTTCCCATTTATTCGGGTTTCTTTCGATCCCCTTCCTGTGACAATACAATACATTGCATTTCTAAAAATCTATATAAAAAAATCCCCTGTCTACAATATTGCTACAGTAGAAAATAAGGGCAATATACATTTATTATGTCGTTGCACTGGGTTTGTCATTTGGTTATCGAGGTCTGATAAAAAAAAATGAACAGACTAGAAGAAGAAGAAGAAGAAGAAGAAGAAGAAGAAGAAGAAGAGTCTAACGTATGATAACAAAAACTAAGGAGATGACAAAAGAGAGAAACTTTATGAAAAGGAAAAGAAAGACAAAATAAGGATCAGGCGAAAGAAAGAAAGAAAAGCGAAAGAGAAGGACAAGATTATAAGGGCAATATACATTTATTATGAAGGGGCAATGGGTTTCTCATTTGGTTATCGAGGTCTGATAAAAAAATGAACAGACTAGAAGAAGAAGAAGAAGAAGGGAGAGGAGGAAGAGGAAGAGGAGGAAGAAGAAGAGGAAAAAGAAAGGTCTAACGTATGATAACAAAAACTAAGGAGATGACAAGAGAGAGAAAATTTATAAAAAGGAAAAGAAAGAGAAAATAGGGATAAAGCGAAAGAAAGAAAGAAAAGCGAAAGAGAAGGACAAGATCATAAGGGCAATATACATTTATTATGTAGGGGCAATGGGTTTCTCATTTGGTTATCGAGGTCTGATTTAAGGAAATTTCAAACGAAAACATATCTTTGATTGATTGATATCTACTGTTCTGGGGCTATTTTATCTGTAGAGGTTAGGAATTGCGTATATTGAACATTGATATCAATATATATTTTGTGCAGTTCCTTAAGATTGAGTCATTCACTCATAATGACGGTATGTCAACTCGTTCGGGATTATTTTACGCCTATTGTACTTATATGTTTATATTTTTGAGTAGTTTCTTAAGTGTTTTTTGGCATACATGATATCAAGTAATCCAATTATATTATGTAATCCTATCAAATTGAGACAATTTGTAGAAGGATCTATTTGACATATAGATGTGACCCTAACTGGTACTACCACTCCGAGACAGCCAGAATCAAGGTGTCATTACAATGAAAAGGTACACTCCACTCCCTAGAGCTCCAGGACTGGTACCTCATCAGTAGATGCAGTTATGTATAATTAACAGGCAATCTCATTTTTGAAGAGATCTTACTTCCCTGCAGGGGCAATAGTTAGCCTATTCAAAGCCTCGTCAGCAAGATAGACCACATGCCAACAAAAGTGGGAGAAAAGTCACAGAAGTTCATCAGACACGGGGGCAGCAGTGAGAAAACAGTGTAAGATTCAGAGCGAGCTGGGTATGGTTGGGTTTTATGGCATAACAACCATTGTAGGTTATTTAATACCAAATACTCTTTATACATATATATTAAATATATATGATTTGGTTTGGTTAGGTTTTGTGACATACCAACTGCTGTAGGTTATTTCATACCAAATCCTATATATATATATATATATTGATGATTTGGTTTGGCTAGATTTATGACATATCAACCATTATAGGTTATTTAATATCAAATCCTCTGTGTACATATAAGTAAATAATACATGATTTTGTTTTGTTTTGTTTTATGGTATATCAACTATTGTCGGTTATTTAATGACAAGTTTTCTCTCTCTCTCTCTCTCTCTCTATATATATATATATATATATATATACGAGGTGCATACGATAAGTTTCCAGACTTATTTCATATGGGCATTTAAAATTGTCGTAGATTCTTGAAAATTCACTATGTTATTGCTATACATGTTATGAGATGGCTGGCCAATTTTTATGATTTCAGGTTCAAAGGAACAGCTACAGTAGGGATTAGAATACATCCTACTAAAGCTTGATTGTCACAGCTGGTGAATTTCAAAAATGCAATCTGGACGTGAGGAAGAACGATATGCAATAAAATTCTGTTTTAAACTTGGAAAAAATGCCACACAAACGTATGTAATGCTTCAGACTGCTTTTGGAGCATCTTGCATGAATCGAGCATCAGTGTTTGAGTGGCATAAGAGATTCAAGGAAGGCGCGGAGTCTGTAAGGGATAATGAGAGGCGTGGGAGGAGTAAGGAAGTCAATACACTAGAGTTGATTAGCCAAAGGGTTAGGGTTACTATGTTGAGTTTTTTAGGGAATTCAGGGAGAGATTCCTAGGGAAGAGGCCAGCACTCTTGAAATCGGGTCGGTGGCATTTCCAGCAGGACAATGCACCAGTTCACAACTCCATCCTTGTCACAGACTATTTGACCAAGATGGGCATCAAGACAGATCTTCACCCTCCCTATACTCCAGACCTTGCTCCCTGTGACTTTTACTTATTCCCTAAGCTCAGAGGCCGTCGTTATAAGACAATTGAGGAGATGAAAGAGGCTGTGACGAAGGTCATTTACACGCTCACACAAGATGACTTCCATAGGGCCTTGGAGAAGTTGTTGCAAGGGTACAACAAGTGCATTGCAGCTGGTGGAGATCACATCGAAGGGGACTAGAATTTCATGTGTGTACTATCAATAATATACCTATACGAAAAAAGTTTGGAAACTTATTTAATCTTCCTTGTATATATATATATATATATATATATATATTACATAAAATATTTAAATGAAAACCTTGAAAATAAGTTATTCTTGCACAAAAAATATGTCTCAAATAATGAATAGCCATAATAATGAATTAATTAATAAATTTCATAACCGGGTAAATAATAATAATAATATTAATAGTAAAAAAGGAGAATGTAATTGTAAATCTCGAACTGATTGTCCAATGAATGGTTTGAGTAATTTAGGTCATGTAGTATATGAAGCTATTATTAATCCAAAAGAGGATATAAGTGATAAGAAATTTTATATTGGCGTTTCGTCTACTAGTTGGAAAATTAGATATGGAAATCATAAATTTTCCTTCTCCCATGAGCATCAAAAAAATCAAACTGCTCTATCAAAACATTATTGGGGATAAAAAGAAAAAGGGTTAACCCCTGACATACAATGGTCCATATTGAAAAGATCTAGTACCCCAAAATCTTTCGATAGTAGGTGCAACCTGTGTCTTGAAGAAAAAATCCACATTTTGCTTTTTCCTGAGCCAAAAAAATTATCAAATAAGAGAAATGAACTAATAGCTAGGTGTAGACATAGGGCTAAATTTAAACTATAAATATTTAACCAATTTTTTTTAATAAAAACATAGAGTTAATTTTGAGAACAAATAAAATAAATTGTTAGATAGAAAATTGTGAAAAAGCATATAATACATACGTACTCCGCATAAAAAGTGGAACTGATTAATGCTTTCTAAATATTTTTGAAATGTTAAAATATAATAAATAAATAAAATATTTGTTTTTGTTTTTAGTTTTAATATATCTATTACTGTATCTTTACGTAAAGTTATTATTTAAAGTTTAAATCTAATTCAATAAAAAATCTGTAATTTAGGTCTAAATATAATCAAAAAATTATTAATTAAAGAAAAGTTTTTTAAAAAACAATTTTACTACATTGCTAACCAAAATTTAAATTTAAAACGGAAGTGGGCTTAATGAAGAGATAACTCTTCACCCCTCCCACTGTCCCCTCCCACTCTTATGTGTCTATTCTAGTTTTTTTTTATCGAAAAGATCTGAAGACGTCCTGTTAATTTTTTCGTGTTTTTGGAAATTTCAAAAATGCGTAACAGGATTGAAACAAATTTATAATCCTATGTGACCGGTTTCGTTGTTTTTTCTTAAAGAATTTATTGCTCTGTATTATTGGTACATTGAGCTCTTTACCAGGAAAATTTTCAATATTCATTCATGAATAATTTCTTGTCCTGATGGAATTACTCCCAACTCCGGTTTAACTGGACCAAGAATACTATATATATATATATATATATATATATATATATATATATATGTGTGTGTGTGTGTGTGTGTGTGTGTGTGTGTGTAAAAAAACATTATATATCTATTTAGCTGTGAGTGATGACCCGTGATATGGAAGGACTGTATGTTGGAATCTGAGTGGTCCATGATCCTTCAACATTTCACTGCGACGGTCGGAGAGACCCGTTTCGGCAGCAAATACATGCACTGGTCAAAGCTATAATCGTTACTGATCGTATATGACAAAAATGCTAAGCCATTAAGCAGATGGAGCTACCATTACCCCTTGCCTAAGTTCATTTAAAACACAGATAAACACATCAGAGTGAATTATATATGAAATTATAAAAATTCTTAATCTCATAATTTCTGAATTAAGAAACATTGGCTAAGATATGATGACTTTTGGATTAAGCCCAAAGTCTTAAATGATTGAACCAATCTTTTGCTGATCAAAGATTATCCTTCGTAACGATTTATTTCTGCTTAACTGAATTCCAATGCAGTCATATCCGAAGTGATATTGATAAATACTTATTGGGAAATCGAAGTAGCTATCAGGCAAGTGAACGCTTCTGTTAACGTAAAGTTGTAGGAAGAATAAGAACGGTTCGGGGGTAAGGAAATCTTATCTTTATTGTTAGGATTTACCAATCCTTTGTTTGGACATGGCACACAGGACTCAGGTTACTTAAGATATCTGCTGTGGCTTAAATGGTCACCCATCTAAGTATTGAACAGGTTCATTGCTACTTAACTTTGGTGATCTAGCGGAAAGTTGTAGGAAGAATAAGGATGGTTTGGGGGTAAGGAAGTCATATCTTTATAGTTAGGATTTACCTATCATTTGTTTGGACATGGCACACAGCACTCAGGTTACTTAAGATATCTGCTGTGGCTTAAATGGTCACCCATCTTAGTATTGAACAGGTTCATTACTACTTAACTTTGGTTACTTGACTGTAAGTCGAGGTAAATCAGGTGTTATTATTTATCAGAATTTTGTTTAGATATATTTGAAAGGCTTCATGTTGCTTACAGTACCTGCAGTTGATAAAGCGGTCACCCATCTAAGTATTGCTGCTTAACTTCGATAATGTAGCTGGAACCGGTACTTTCAGCACAACTTAACTGCAAGTCCTGTTATATCTTTATTCACATAAATATTTTGGTATTGATAAAAGCTTCTTTGTGATTATGGGCATTATAGTCTAATGTTAGAGAACGGAAATTTTAAAATTAAAAGAAAAATGTTATATAATGACTGTTGACATGGATTTTGGGTTCGTTTCTGGTGACCCCGTGTGCTTTGACAAGCTGTCAGGTTGTGATTAGTAAACAGGGGGATAGCAGTGCGGTAGGCCGGTCAAGCAAGTGTGTAACCGGAAAGATACCACGTTATATGAGAACGATGCGGTCAGATTTTGACAGTCAGGCCAGTCAGAATCGAGAGTCGAGCCAGGGGTACGTACGCAGCCGATCAGAGGGTTAGTGTCGTCTCTGATGATCTTGCAAGGGGATGCAAGCGTTGGCACCCCTGGTTCCAGGAAGAAGATATGGGGCAAGAAGAAATCCCTTCTCTGAGTATGTCTCTCCAGCTATCTCTCAAACTTACAACAAACTGTGTGCCCCTTTCGTGAATAAAATGAGAGATATATATTTTTATAAAGAAGTGTGTTTCGTTTTGTTCATTGAAGTTCGTTCATTATCTTTAATTATGTTCTTGGTTGGGTCTATGATAAGTATACTACAGAAAAACAAAACAAAACAAAATACAAATAAATAACTTGTAATTTTTTCAGATTAGAATTTTATAAAAATTGCAGTAAAAGTTCTTCTAAACGTGTTCCAGCCTGGTCCCAGGGGGTCTTATCCCATGCAATGGCACCCGAGGCGCCCCAAAAATCGGGAATGCTGACGGGATCAAGTATTTTTTGCATGAGTTACGATATGTACGTGGTCGCCAACTATAAGAGGGCCTTGTGCCAAATCTGTCCTGGTTGGAGGCTGGATAAATATCAAATATCAAATGTTCTTCTCAACATGTTCCACACCGTAGTAAACTTGCATCAAAATGAAGCTATAGGAGAGAAAGTTATGATAACAAAAAATTTATTACAAATAAAACTGCAACGTTAGAAATGTGACAACACTGACATTTATATTCATAATTAAGTTATGAAAGAATGTGATAGTTATCCGGTCCATTGGCTTAGCGGTTAGAGTGGTCACAAATGGCCCGGTCGAATCTTTCCAAAGACTCAAAAAATTGTACTTGATACCTACCTGCTTAACACTCAGAATTATAAGGTATGGATCAAGGGTAAATTGGAGCAATCCAGGGAAAGTATTAGCGCCCTACCCTGCGTCTTGGTGTAGTAGCTATTGAAAAGGGAGCCTTTGGGTCACCCTTGACTAAGGTCGCCAACTTTTTTTTACAATGCAAACAAACATTCCTTTACCCTTTCACAACAAGTTTAACTGGGCTTTATGGCATATCAACCTTTCTGGGTTATTTATTGCCAAATCCAGTTTATACATATATAAATAACTTGGCCGACTATTGTTGAGAGAGACTCGAAGGATCTCTTTCCAATAGCTACTACATCAAGGTGTAGGTGAGGGTACTACTCCTTTCCCTGGATTGTTCCACTAACCCTGGACCCGTACCTTCTAATGATGATTGTTAAGCAAGGAGGTATCAAGTACTATAAATCAGTCTTTGGTATGACTGGGATTGTACTTCGGTCTTCCGGACCTTTTGCGAACACGCTAACCATGATGCCAATAGGCCAGCCTTATGCGAATATTGAAAATGTATTTGTAAACTCATTTTGTCGATAAAATCTTTAAACAAGCCTGAGTTAATCTTTTTGCTCAAAGTAAAACAGTTTTAAGTATTCTTTTATAATAGTCACAATTTAACATTTGTTTGCACACAGTCAGTTGGTAATTTCATTTTTAAATGATTCTGAAATAATTTGTTTGTATGCTAGCATTGCTATTGATTCTACACAGCTAAATGCCTTCAATTATTGCTATCTAATACGTCAATTCAATATTAACCATTTGTTTGCAGACAGCGAAATGTTTACAAGTTTTGCTATTTAACACTTATAATTCTATTCAACATTTCTCATTTCTATGCATACAGTTCATCATCATCATCATGTCGCGCCATCTGCATGGATATCTCGTCACCCCTCCCTATCGTCTATTGCTTCTGGCAGGTCTTCAGAGCTACATCCCGTATCGGCACAGAGCTGCTGTATGTAGGTTCGAGCTGGTCGTCATGCCTTTGCACGTCCATGTGAAAGGGTCAACAGGAGTACATCACTTATGAGCTCGTCCCTACATCTCCAGCAGTGTTCGGCATGTCTGGTTCGTCTAACTTGGATAGTTTTCGTGATAGGTTGTAAGTGACCATACAGCTGCTACTTTATGGGGTCCTGTCTCCAGGACTTGTTCAATATTGTTCATAACATTTAAATGGTTCCACATATTGCTATATATCACCAACAATTCAATTAAACATCAGTCATTTATTTATATATAGTTAAATGGTCAACCAGTTCTATTTCTAACAATTCAATTTAGCATAAGTCATTTCTTTGCATGCAGTTTAAACGTCAAACACTTCTATTTGACCAATAAATATAACCGTATCTGGTGCAACCACTTCAGGTCAGAGTGGACCGAGGAGTAATGGCAATGAAGTGGTACTCTACATTCCCCAGAGTTCCAAAACTGGACCCTAATAATCAGATTGTTTAGCGTCATATATCATGAACACTTGTTGCGAGGGTGCGTCTTACCCCTCTGCAGAGATGCAGCCAGTGTATTCTACATCACCAAGCGTCTGGGCTCAAGTTAGGCTGAAATTTATCAAAGAAAATATGTGCTGCTAGCCTTTTATAAATAAGCTTCATCCTTAAAAATTCAATCCCTACTTTTTAAAAATATTTTTGATAAGCAAAATTATGCTTTGAATACGACGTTTTAAGGGTTAAAATGTAAATGACATTCGGGTGGGACTCGTGTATCCAGGTGAAAGTGAAAAAGTTAAGCCGTATATCGGACGATGTAAAGGTGAGACTTTGCTTTTCAAATGAAGGAAAAAAATCAAATTCAGGTGTAATAGCGTATTCGTGTGTGTGTGTGTGTGTGTGTGTGTGTGTGTGTGGTATCAGAAGAACCGATCAGAAGATAGAACATGGGGTTGATGTAATATAATGGCCGAGGGATTTACTTTTATATATCTTGCCTTTCGGTTTAGTTAGGCTGAGAACCTTTCGCTTAGCGCATGGGTTAGTCAGGTGCAACTTGAGCGCAGGTGTTGACGCGCGTGCAGGGAGGATGTGTCATTCAGAGATGTCAAACTAGAAACCCCAGATAGAAAATAACTGGGGGATGTGAATAACGTCATGACCAGAAGCGTGGGCTGAGATTTGAGAAAAGTCAGTTAGTAGAGATTGAGACCTGGGCGAGGCCAGACGAATTTGTGAAGTACGGGCGCCGCACGTGATGGTGTGTGTGTGGGGGGTGGCAGATGGAAAAGTCAGCATAGAAAGATTGTGCCTCTCTCCTTATGTCGAAAAACCTTTTAACTCAAAGGTAATAAAAAAAAGTTTCGTACTCGAACTAAGAAGTCGTAAGTGTTTTTTCGTGTTTCGGGATTCCTATGTTATCTATATATGGGCGTTATGGACATTATGAACGTTTTACGTACCGGTATGAATATGTCTATTTCACATATTCATATCTGGGTTTGTTACATAGAGGCTTTAATAATTTTGAAACTAACCTGCTGTTCCTCAGCAATGTAGTTGTCTTTGGAAAGGACGTGGCAAAATAAAAACGAGGTGTATTTCATCTCGGGGATTCAAAAACTGTAGCAGCACCTCCCATATTGCAACTAAAGAGGATGGTCATATTAGTCTGACGACAATGTGGCGGCAGTTACAGTAACCATAGCTATTTTGCATTTTGCTCTTGAGAACGGCCATTGGACTACTTGTTAAATGAACATCTATCACCTCCAGCACTCGATGAGCTGCTGTTAAATAGGACCTCCTGAGACAAGCACACTAACCACTACCTCCCCTAAAAAAAACAAAAAAGAGCCTGTACGACGTCGATCTCAAGCAAAAAAGAATGCATCCATTTTCGTTGACAATAGCAACCACTTGATTCAATATCTTTTACTCGGATATCCTGCTTTACGCGTCGATTTGCGTTAACATATAATTCAAAGCTCAAATTACTTACGACATATGACAGAAAGGAGCACAAACGCGTTCATGGGACAAACTCGACTAAACAAAGCCGTTCAGTTTTTGTGTCTTGTTTCATTTGAACGGAAGACAGAAGGCATTAATCTCACATTTCTGTGCGTCAGCCTCGCCAGTCATATTTTCCGAGTGACTTTGATCAACAGCATTCAAAATTTATTTCTTGGATATATCTCCGATTTAGACTTAACAACAGGAAGAGTATCACTTGGTTACATTATTCGTTATGGAGCAGGCAACCCGCACTTTTCAATGGTCAGAAAGCCAAACTTGCAGACCAATTTTAATGAGTTCGATTCTCACAAGGTGCTCTGTATTTCTGGCCTTATGTAAAATCAAAGTAATGTTGAGTTCTTTACGGCATTTTCAGCGGGGAAATGGTTTACGAGTTTCTCTAGTAGACTCTTACTTCGCAGTAGGTAACTTATGCTACTTGCTATATGTTGAATCTAAGTCATTATTTAAGCTCTATCGTGTTGCTTTTTTTATATTGTTCTATAATCTATTACACACGGTTTTATCATGATGTTTGTATTAGTTATTTGTTTATGCATTATTCAAAATAGATAATTCATATTTTATAAATATATAAGAAGTTCTTTGCAATTAGTCAAACTTCAGTATTATTTTTCATGAAATTTTAAATGAGTAAAATATTCTATTTCGGAGTTTAATCTATTTTATTGTATTTGTATAGAGCTGGGTATTTTATTATACTATTTGTACCTATTTTTAAACGGAACAATTTCAGCAAAAAAAAAAAAAAAAAAAAGAAAAAAATATCTTTGAAAAATCTGAAAGATTATAGCCAAATTCACAACAACAATACATGCTATCAAACAAATCTAATGGTTAATTGTTAGAAACCTTTAGTTTCAAATTTGTTGCCAAAAGTAAGTATTGCGATCAGGTTAAAATAAATTCGGCTTTTGGAAAATCCATTTATTAAATTTTACCCTCATAAGTTGTAACCTGTTGAAGGGGTCTAAAATAAATTCGGCTTTTGGAAAATCTTTTAATTATTTTTACCCTCATAAGTTGTAACCTGTTGAAGGGGTCTAAAATTATTTGGCTTTTGGAAAATCCATTTATTAAGTTTTACCCTCATAAATTTTAACCTGTAGAAGGGGCCTAAAATAAGCCGACTGAGATATGTTTATAGTTTATTGGTAAGTTTATTGCTTATTTATTTCAAACCAAAAACAAAACAAAAGAAACACTGAAAGGTTGATCGGATAAAATAATGAATACATAAAATTGTTCTCAGACCTTTAAGAGAGGTAATACTGACTAATTATTTTCATGAGTAATTTATCAAAAAGTGTGTTTTTCAGATAGATCAATGAAATTAAAGGTTTAGATGGAACTACACAAGAATACGACGTGCTTTTTTGAAAAAAATATCCTAGAAGCAGCACCTCTGCAAAACAGCAGTTGTTCGTTTATTTGCATTCCATCTAACAAACCAGCCATGTAAGAAAAATAAGACATGATGGAAACTGCTAGAGAAGCAATAACTAACGTTCTCCTCTGAACTCCTACACATGTAAACACCAATGTTGGTCGACCAGCACTTATATACATTAACACTGTGTGGACACTGGATGCCGTCTCGAGAACCTATCAAATCAGATGGCTTATAGGGACGTATGGAAAGAATGAGTCATGAGAATCTGTTCTATCAACACGAATTGAGGATGATGATGACGTTATAAGAATTATTTGGTGAGACATATTTTGTTTTTGATTTGTTTTCATTAGTCTTATTACGTTTATTATGCTAAGGTACTAAATATTATTTTAGTATTCCGTTTAGTTAGTCAAATTATATATTTGACTGAACTCTTTTCGAAAATGATTAAAAAAATCTATAAATATCTGCTTGTCCGCATGAGATATTTTGTGCATCATCTTATATTTAAATAAAATACGATTCATCATGTTTTTTTATTAATAAATCTTAATACAAATATGAATTGAACAGTTGATAGTATCGAGTGAATCCCCCCAACTCTTATATGATAATCTACTCGAAAAAAATAATATACATAACTGAAAAAGTATAATTTCAATGTTCTTATTAATTATGCTTTATTCCTTTTCTAAGAAGTAAAATATTAAATTTATTAAAAAGATTCCAGTGATTAGTTTTCGTTAAATATTTCGACGCATTGTTGTTGGTTGGATGAATTTTATTGAAGGTTATTTAATGCCAAATCCTGTTTATAGATATGCATATATAAGATATATATGATCAGTAAAAAACAGTTTGTAGGTAACATTCTTTTCTAGAATTCCTATTAAACACGAATAACTCTATTCAAAATCAATTATTTCTCTTGAACAGCGGTAAATGATTTCAAGTATTTCAGTGTAACACTAATAGTTAAATGTACCAGTCATTTGTTTGCACACAGTTAAATTGTTACACATATGATTTGAAAGTAAATAATTTGTTAGACAATCCATTTTTAAATTGTACAATACGCCGACTGCACATCTGCAGAGGGGTAAGATCCCCCCCCCCAACGAGTGTCCTGTATATGACACTAAACAATCTGATGATGGGATTCTAATAATGCTGGAGCTTTGGGGATAATGCAGTATACCCCTTCATTGCCATTGCTCCCAGGTTCACTCTGTCCTGGAATGGTAGCACCTGATAGGGCCCTATCGATGGGTTGAATAGAACTAACTGCATACTGATGCTAGATGTAAACAAAATCTGTTCTTATGCTAAACTGAATAAACTGAATTAGAGCTGTTTGAATAAACTGAATAGCTTGAAAAAGAAATGTTTTGACAATTAAACTGTGTACTCACGCTAAACTGAATTGTTTGAAATAGAACCAACTATTTGCATAAAAATCGATTTTGCGTTAAATAACCTACAAAGGTTTATATGCCATAAAACCTAACCAACCAACGAACCATTTATAAGAAGTTAGAGCTAATTTGTTTGCACACAATTTAGTATTGCAATTTTTTTCACTCAGTTAATTGATTTCAAGTATTTCTATTCAACACTAATAATTCTAGTCAACATTATTCGTTTTACATATAGTCAAATGGTTCCGAGTATTTTCATGTTATACCAATAATTCAGTTTTTGCACACAGTTAACTAGATACAAGAATTGCTAATCAACACTAATAATTCCTTTGCACACGGTAATGTGGTTCCAAATATTGATATGTAACACTAATTTCCCTTTTCTTTCCGACTTTACGATTTCACCTCCATATACTGCTTTTTGAGGTTCCTCTCGCCTTACTTTTAGTTGATGGC
Source organism: Sepioteuthis lessoniana (assembly GCA_963585895.1). Classification (NCBI taxonomy): domain Eukaryota; kingdom Metazoa; phylum Mollusca; class Cephalopoda; order Myopsida; family Loliginidae; genus Sepioteuthis; species Sepioteuthis lessoniana. Next base: position 38,412 of record CAUZXS010005326.1, on the reverse strand, counting down.
ATGTTTCATCTTTGTATACTTTACCACAACTGTATGGGAAACATCTGCCCTTGTCGCATGAAGCTAGAATAATTGATAGAAAAGAACGTTGAAAAATACGTCTTAAAGAAGCACCGTAGATATTGGGCTACAGTGACTTGTTCAGCAAACCAAGTATAGAGATGAATACGATTTGGTAGCCATTAATTAAAAAGGTTCCATAAAAAAAACAAAAAAAACAATTGCGATATGAGATAGAGTAAAAAAAAAGTCGGACTTGTTGGAGAGAGAAGTATCTCATGGGTTGATGGAGACATTAGGTTTATAAACGCCAAAATTCACATAGTGCAGTGGATATGGCGTTTTGTCGAAAAGTGCTTCTGAAGGTTGCAGGTTCAATCTCACCAATAGGCAAGAATAACAAGGAATATTTACAAAAACTTAACATTTGTACTGGGTCATGGTTAACAGAGTTTGGAACGGTCTGCCCTCGAGGGATAAATAAAGGTTTACATCAAGGTTCTGTGCAGACACCTAGATTGGTTTGGTTTGGTTTCTTTGTTTAATGACATATCAACCTTTGTAGGTTATTTAATGCCAAAGCCATTCTCCTAGAAGAACAGTAGTGGTATTATTTAACCCATAGCTGGGCGGATAAGGGGGTTCATAGGTTTCCCAAGGGTATTTGCTCGAAAGTGAACGTAATAGCGCGACTGGAGTACGAACTCGCTTACTACGATTCCGCATCCATTTAACCATTACACCACAAGGACACTCCCCGCAGACACCTTGAGTTCGTCAGGAAACACCTGAAGAAGACCGAGGACATATCGGCCAAAACGTTGTGGAATAAAAATGAATATGAAGTCCATTGCCCGAATATTCAAAGCAATAATTAAACTTTATCTCAGTAATTAAGACAAAGGGTTGTCACTCTTGAATAATATGCTAAGGGAGAACAATCATTACCTCTTGCTCTTCTTAACGGTGCCAGACTCAAAAGAAGTGAAAGGAAAAAGCAAATAAAATCTAGATAATTAAACTGTTTGTTCTTGAGCAAAAAGGACTTTTCTTCTCAAAAACAGCAATAAACAATATAGATATAAATAACAGTATAACAATCGAAAGATAGTATAGTCAGCTGGGGCTGTAGTATATGCTGACAGCATCTTTGCAGAGGGGTAGGACCCCTCTTAAAGAGTGTCCTTGATATGGCACTAAACCATACGATGAGGAGGCTCTAGTTTAGGGGAATACAGAATACAGAGTGGTAGTAATTGTTAAGTTTCCATCTATGGTTCCAGTACAACTGTTTGAATTCTTAACTGTGTGCAAACAAATGACTGATATTAAATTGAATTGTAAGATAGCAATTCTTGAAACCTTTTAATTGTGCAATCCAACGAGTAATGTTGAATAGAATTATTAGCGTTGAATAGCAATACTTGAAACCATTAAACTGTGTAAAAATAAATGATTATTTAAATAGAATTATTTGTGTTAGGGGATAATACGCTTAGCGACTTAACTGTGTGCAAACAAATGATTTATAAAAAATAGAAATATTCATGTTTGATAGGAATATGTGAAATTACTTAACAGAGAGCAAACAAATAAGCACTTGCTTGTTTAAAATTTTACTTACAAACTATTCATTTACTTATGATATATATATATATATAATAGCCAGTTAACGTCCGAAGACAGTGGGTGTAGATTATTCTTGTATAGAATATATGAGAAATATCATATAAATCTATGTGAGTGCTCGATGTATGGCTATTGTTACATCACTTATTCCCTTGCAGGTATATAACAAAATTCACATTTAGTCAGATAGAAACTCAAACTTGGTTAAGATGGCATAATGAATTTATTTCGTCGAAGAATATTACTACACCCTCCGTCACGTCTGATGACTTTTTACATGCTATGCTTGAAGTTGCTGAAGAGAAAATGTGGAATTAGAGTTCATATGTGAAAAAAAAAAAAAAAAATTAAATTCTCAGGCGAGGGGAGAGGAGGTCAAAACAGTAGGTGTTAAAACATTAAGAAACAGGAGTAGGGCTTTTCTGTAGGTCAGCCCATCCTAATTTGAACATATGTCAGGAATCCCGTAGCAGATGGGATTTTCTGAACAATCTAAAATCGTAAATCAAATGTCTATCCCCATATATATTCTTCATTTACTCTTAATACATCTGTTAATTATCCCAGCTGTTGTGATCTTAGATATTCCCCTTAATTTAATTAGAAACAAGATAAATAAATAAAATAAACGTAAAGAACTTTTTTTCGTAGCTAGCATGTGCCTTTATAACCCTAAAAATGGCCAAGGGGAATTATCTACCCCAGAGAAAAAAGCCTTAATTTTTTTTATTAATATCCGAAGTTCACCGAATCATCATCTATGTTTAAATCTCCCTTCTTTGATCGTATCAACTACTGAATTAATCTAATTTCTAATAAATCCTCATCGTTATCCTTGCAATTACATAGGAATAGGAGTCCCAGTGGCTCTCATTCAGGATAATTTGATGGTTTCTTTGTTTTTAATGGCATATCAACTCTTTTTAAGTTATTTAATGCCAAAGCCATTCTCCCAGAAGAACAGCAGTGGTACTATTTAACCCATAGCTGGGAGGAGAGTGGGGTTCATACCTTTCCCAAGGGTATTTGCCCGAAAGTGAACGTAATAGCGCGACTGGAGTACGATTCTGCAGTCCATCGCTTTAACCATTACACCACGAAGACACCCCACTGGATAATTTACATTTGCTGTCCAGCAACTTCAAGTATAGCATGTAAAAAGTCATGAGACAGAGAGTATAGTAATATTCTCCACCAAAATAAATTTATAATGACAACTTAACCAGGTTTGAGTTTTCATTTAATTACACACACACACACACACACACACACACACACACACACACACACACATATATATATATATATATATATATATATATATATATATATATATATATATACATATATATATATATAACGGTATATGGTTGTCATTATTTCACTTGGTAGATTTGTGGCTGATCAAATGCAGTAAAATTTGGAAAGTGCTGAATATCTGTGGTAGAGCTATTATATGATAATAATAAATAAATATATATTAGTTTTTATATATATTTAATAGCATAGATGCTGATCTGAAATTACTTGTTTCATGCCTGATTATTGTCGTTAAAAGACGGCATGATACCACTGGTTGAAGAGAGCCACCGTGTTATTAAATATATATATATATATATATATATATATATATATATATATATATATAATAGCATGGTGGCTTATCTGCAACCAGTGGTAAATATAGATATATACTTCCCTACCCCTGTAGGGTTGAGTTCTCTTGCGGATGAAGTAATCGCGTTGCCATTAGCGTTTATTGTAAGTCTCTTCATATATGAATTGAGGTCTAGGTAGCCGTTAAGCGGATGTATGTAAACAATAGTAATTGTGATTCATAACCGTTTAAAATTTTCCTTCGCTGCCACTGGCTCCTTGTGGCTAAGGTGTGGAGGCTTGGATTGGCGTTTGAGTCAACCGGGTTTCGATCCCAACTACGGGAAGCTAGTATGTCTAGCCACACTGATAAGTTCTGATAGAACGAAACAGATCTGTCTGTGGAAGACTATATAGATATGTATATATATATGGAGGATTTGGCTTTAAGCAACAAGGGCATAAACCACAAAGAACTAATTATTTTCTATGCGCTAAATTTTATTCTTAAGTGTTTGAATGTATAAGTTTCCAATATGATTTCGGAGTATCAGTTTGTATGTAGAATGTAAATAAGTAGAAATTAAAAGTATGACTTGATAGCTAAAGGCTGACTTTGGATTTGAACTCAAGGTCGAAAAATCTGTTAAGAAGAGAGAAATTTTGTAGCCGACGAAAAGTTATCTATTTTGTTTTTCAATGTATTAATTATAGGTAAACAATTATCGCCTCAAGTAACTATTTTTCCTTCAAATATTCTATTCACAATTATGGGATTTCAAGTAATCATTCTTGCGTAATGGCCTCGAATTTAGTGAGTTCAAACTCCAGTCACGCTATTATGTTCACTTTCGGCTTAGTTCCCTTGGGGAAAGGTACAAACTCCTTTATATCTCTCGCCCAGTTGGCTGGGGCTGTAGAATACATCGACTGCACCTCTGCAGAAGGATAAGACTACCCACCACCCATCCTACGAGTGTCCAGGATATGACACTAAACAATCTGATGGTGAGGATCCAGTAATGCTGGAGCTTTAGGGAATGTGGGGTACCCCTTCATTGCCATCGCTCCCTAGTCCACTCTGGCCCGGAGTGGTAGCACTTGGTTGGGTCCTATCTATGGGTTAAATAGAACTGAAAAAAGTACTTATGCTAAACTGAATTGTTTGAAAAAGAACTGTTTTTGACATTTATACTGTGTACTTATGCTAAGCTGGATTGTTTGAAACTTTTAGGAAAATGTCTTAATTCGGCGTTTAATGTCCCAAAAAGGGTTGATACGCCGTAAAATCAAAACCAAATCAACCAACTAACCCTTTATTACAGACATTCTTTTTCAAGGAAGGCTTTAGCATTAAATAAACCACGAAGGTTGATATGCGAGTAAACAAAGAAACCAAAAAAAAATGTATTTATTACAATTAAATTATCATTTTTTTGCTTAACGTTATTCGATTTCAAGGTCAATCTTAAGTGGTGTACATGTAGTCTAAAATCAGAGTTTTCCTTCTCCTAGAATGGTTGCCTAAACAAGGCTAAAGAACCTAGCCTCGACCAGGATTTTGACTCTACTCCTCGATTTCAAGTCTTACAACGATAACCGTGACACTAAACGCGCATCCTAGGGATATGTAAAAATTATGTAGATTCAAGTATTCTTATGTTATACTCATAATGTTCGAATAAATCTACTTGACCCGTTGCCTAATTGGGGCTCAATCTGTTTATCTATTTCCCTCTTAACGCGCCACATCCCAAATCTCGAGAAGAACGGTAATTATGTAGTTATCACGGTGTTGATACACGGATAAAACTCTAAGATATTGCCATTTGTGAAATCTCTAATTTCGTAGGTAAATAAACGAGTCTTAAAGATATAATTTCGGTAATATTCTCCTTGGATTTCATCCAACGTTACTACATTTATCATACAGTTTGTTTGTTTGGTTTATGGCATATCAACCGTTGTTGGTTATTTAATGCCAAATCCTCTTTATACATATATATCAAATATATATGATTTGGTTTGGTTCGGTTTTATGGCATATCAACCATTGTTGGTTATTAAATGCCAAATCCTCTTTATACTTATATATCAAATATATATGATTTGGTATGGTTGGGTTTTATGGCATATCAACCGTTGTTGGTTATTTAATGCCAAATCCATTTTTATACAAATAAACAGTTCTATTTAAAACAATTCAGTTTAGCATAAGTACACTGCTTAATTACCAAAACGGTTCTATTTCAAGTAATTTAGTTTAGCATAATTACGCAGTTTAGTTCTATTTGACCTATAGATATGACCTTATCAGGTGTTACCACTCAGAGCCAGAGTGGACCTGGGAGCTTCTAAAGCTTCTGCATCACTGGAACTTCATCATCCGATTGTTTAAGTCCTATCCAGGACACTCGTTGGGGGGGGGTCTTACCCCTCTGTAGAGGTACAGTCGGTGTATTCTACGGCCCCAGCCAACTGGGCTATTATCATGCAGATTACAATAAAATGAAACTCGCATAATAATAGCTACGGACTTATTGGTTCATAGTTCTACTTCCATTTTAGCTTTTGTTTAAAATTTTCTCATCTAATCTAAAGTTTTCTCTTGTCTTTTTAAATTAAATTCTCTTCACTTAATTATCAATACATTTTTAGTTGAGTGAACTCATAAATTTTCAGCTTCACCTTAAGACTTTTTTGTGATTAAATTACAAGTATATCTCTTCTTATTTTATTTCATATATTCTTATTTATACTTGGGGCAACATTCTACTATAATCGGCCTTTTTACTTGAACTATTTTCCAATTCTTTTAAAAATCTAATACCTACACCCTTTAATAATTACTGTTAATTGAATTAATAATTCAAAATTACCCTTTCGATTGTTGTTTGTTTGTTTGCTTGGTTGGTTGGGTTTTATGGCATATCAACCTTCGTAGGTTATTTAAAGTCAAATCCATTCTTATGCAAATAGTCAGTTCTATTTCAAACAATTCAGTTTAGCGTGAATACAGTTTAATTGTGAAAAACATTTCTATTTCCAGCTTGTCACTTTAGTCAAACAGTTCTAATTCAAAGAAATAATTTCAGCATAAGTACGCAGTCAAGTTATATTAAAATCCATTTTTTATACAAATAATCAGTTCTATTTCAAACAATTAAGTTTAGCATGAGTACACAATTTCATTGTCAAAAACATTTCTATTCTAAGCCAATCAGTTTATTCAAACAGTTCTAATTCAGCCAATTCAGTTTAGTATAAATATTAATTTTGCTTACACACAGTTAAATGTCAAGAAAGTTTTATATAAAAAAATTCAGTTTAGTGGAAGTACAGTTTCTATATCAAAAACAGTTTCATTTCAAACAATTCAGTTTAGCATAAGTACGCAGTTTATTTCTATTTAACCCATAAATAGAACCCTATCAGGTGCTAACATTCCGGGCCAAAGTGGACTTGGAAGCAATGGCAAAATAGGGGTACGCCGCATTCCCCCAAACCCTGCATCACTGGAACCTCGCCATTAGATTGTTTAGTGTCATATCAGGACACTCGTTGGGGGAAGTCTTGCCCCTCTGCAGAAGTGCAGTTGGTGTTTTCTACCAACCAACCAACCAAGCAGGCAATTGCCTAGTCGACTGGGGCTAGTCGACTAGGCAATTGCCTGCTTGGTTGGTTGGTTGGTTGGTTTGATTTAGTGGCATATCAAACCTTACCGGGTATTTAACGCCAAATCCTGTTTATACATGTATATTAGATACCTACGATTTACAAACGAATAGTTTGTAGGTAAAATTTTTAAACAAGCCATTGCTCAATTCTTTGAAACACTATTTATCATTTGCTCAGTGTCAAATCGTTCAAAGTATTGCTATGTAATACCAATAATTGAATTTTTGCAATCAAACAGTTTTACGCATCTCCATCTAGCTCGAATAATTACATTTAGAATCAATCATTTGTTTTCATACACTTAAATGAAATTAAGTATTGCTATCTTACATCAATAGCTTTATTTGCATTCAGTTAAATGGTTCTAAGGATTGCTATGTAACACTAACAATTTAATCTAATATCATTCATTGATTTTCACACATTTAGATTGTTAAACAGTTCTACTTGACCCATAGATAGGACACTAACGGGTTCCACCACTGCAGATCAGAGTGGACCTGTGAGTAAGGGCAATGGAATACTACTCCCCATTCCCTTAAGCTCCAAGACTGGAGCCTCCCCATATGACGGTTTAGTGTCATACCCAACCAGGCACGCAAGGACACTGCTGGAGGAGCAGAGACGAGCTCATAAGTGATGTACTCCTATGGACCCCCACTTATGGCCGAGAAAAAGCAGGACGACCAGCTCGAACATACATACAGCAGCTATGTGAAGATACGGGGTGTAGTCCAGAAGACCTGCCGGAGGCGATGAACGATAGGGAAAAGTGGCGACAGAGAGGGTCAGGGATATCCGTGCGGGCGGCACGACATGATGATGATGATCTTACTCTTCTATCGAGATGCTGTCGATGTATTCTACTGCCCCAACCAACTGGACCGATTGAAAAACGTTGAAAAACTGAAAATAAGCATTCTTATTGGACCCAAAATCAAAGAGTTTGCGTCTAATGGCAAATTCAGAGTTATATTGAATGTACTTTCGTGGGAGCCATTCGTATTAATTGTACAGACCTATCACAGGTTTCATAGAGCTGAAAATGATAAGAATGGAATTGTATTCTCATATCGATTTTTCCACCTAATCTGGCTGAGATAAGTGATGAGCCTGGAGAAAGATTCCTCCAAGAAATGCTTATGATGGAAACTAACTACCAAGGGCCCTTCAACCCAAATATGATAGGTGATTGCTGCAGGTTTTTTACATTGGAAGATCGGCATGTCTCTCAAATACAAGTGTAAATGCCTCAAAAATTTTTGAACGAGATGGGCCAACGCTCAAGTTGAATATTCTGGGGGTACATGTTCTATTATTTGATAAGAAGCTTCTTCTTCTGAAATTATAATTTTTAAAAGGATATCGTCATCCTGAAGAAGTGACGACAGCACTGATTCCCTGATTCTCTCTTACCATCCTTCCCTATCCGTCTCCGTCTTGGTAGGTCCTCTAGACGGTGTTCACTCTCGACGTAGAACTGGTTAATGTATATCTTTCGTGGTCGGATATCATTGATGTGTCCCTGTACAAGCGTCCATAGGAAAACGTTGCTTATGATATTGTCCTTTCTTCTTTAGAAGTTACCAGCATGTCTTATGAGATGTGAGGTAAGTGGTCGTATTTCTGTTATGTTGTAAAACGTTGGTCCCGGGATTTGTTCAAAACTGTATCTAGTATCTTAGTGTTGTTCCCATCTCGGTTTTGTCTCCAGATGTTACATTAGAGTCCAGTTTGTGTGGCCATACAGTAGTACTGAACGGTTACATCTTGGAAGAATTCTCGTTTTATTTTATCAGTGCGATCAGATTTCGATGTGATTCATAACCTATCTATAGAAGTCCATTGTTGTGTCTATGTGTAGATTGACATAGCTTCCTGTAGATGAGATATTGCTACCGAATCATATGAACTGGTTTACTGAATTCAGAGGCTTGTCATTTAACGAAGAGATGGCACACTCTTGATTTAAGCATATGAACTACATTATTTCGAGTTCTCGAAGAGATCAGTATGATAAATATGATTTGAATATTCGAATATGATATGATTATATATCTACTTTGTCTTGGTACTCAAGTTGGCTTTATAATGTGACGATTTAGCGAATAATATGGCATTTGGAGTAACATTATGTATATTTATTTCTAAATGTTTAGTTGAAAGTAAAAAGTTAGCATTTTTTACAAAGCTTCAAATAATTGACTGTTCAACCATTTGATTAAAGAATTTTGTTCATTGTACATTTATATTTACATTATTGTACGTTTGTGTCTTTGTTTCATTAAAGCTTTTTATACACAGTTACATGGTTTCAAGTATTCCTATCTAATACAAAAATTACATAGTTACATAGTTTCAACCGGACATTGGCATAATGGTTAGAGTGTTGGTCAATAGCCCGGGAGACCTAGGTTCAATCATAGGTCGAGTCATATCAAAGACTCAAAAAATGGTACTTGATGCTACCTTGCTTAACACTCAGCAAAGTAAGGATCAAGGGTAAAGTGGAGCAATCCTGGGAAAGGAGTAGCGCCCTCTCTTACACCTTAGTGTTGTAGCTATCGAAAAGGGAGCCTTCGGGTCACCCTCGACTACAGTCGCCAACTTATATGGTTTCAAGTATTCCCATCTAATACTAAAAATCATATGGTTCAAAGTAATTGTTTTCGGAGTTCAATCCCAGGTCAAGTCAAAAAATGGTACTTGATACCGCCTTGCTTAACACTCAGATGGGCCAAGGGTAAAATGAAGCAATCTAGGGAATGGAGTAGCGCCCTTCTATTAAAAAGAAGCCTTTGGGTTACCTTGACTGCGGTGGCCAACTTTACTTACTTTAACTTTTATTTCTATTTAATAAAAGTTATTTGTTTGCACACAGTTATATGGTATCAAGTAACTAATGATAGTCCTCAGAAAATAATTATAGATTGAAGTAACCATTCTTAATATAACTTATTCACAGTTTTTTAGCATCAATTATTCCTATCGAATATGAATAATTTTAGAACAGATCTATTTGATCAATATATAAGATCCTAACAAGTATGACCACTCCTGGTCAAAGTGGACCTGGGAGTTATAGCCATGAAGGAGTCTTTACTCTCTCCAGATATTCAGAACTGGAGCCTTACCATCGGATACATTTTAGTTTCAAACGTAGGATTGGTTGGTTGTTTTTTTTTACGAGGCATCATCTCTTTTCGGGTCATTTAACGCCGAATCAAATTTCAAACAATTCAGTTTAGTATAAGTATAGTTTTTATTCACAAACAGTTAAATGTCGAAACAGTTCAGTTAAACGTCAAAACAGTTATATTCCAAACAATTCAGTTTATCATAAGTAAAGTTTCAATGTCAAAAAGTAGTGCCATTTCAAACAATTTAATTTAGTATAAGTACACAGTTTCAATGTTAAAGATAGTTCTATTTCAAACGATTCTGTTTAACATGAGTACACAATTTAATTCTATTTGACCCATAGGTAGGACCCTATCAGGTGCTACCACTCCGGGCCGGAATTGACCTGGTAGCAATGGCAATGAAGTGTTACTCCGCATCCCCCAAAGCTCCAGCATTACTGTAATCTCACCATCAGATTGTTTAGTCTCATATCAGAACACTCGTTGAGGCGAGGTGGGTCTTACCCTTCTACAGCTCCAGCCAACTGGGCAATCAAACCTCGGTCACTCAAATTGATTTCTTTGAAAATAATTAGTGTTAAAAAGATTATTTGAGATAATAATTTACTGTCTGTAAACGAATGTTTATAATTAAAAAGGAATAGTTTCTTGAAACCATATAAGAACTTGAATTATTGGTTTTAATAGGAATATTTGAAGCCCTATAACTGCGTGCAAAAATGTAATGGACAAATGAAAAAGCACAATTAAAAGATGCAATTGAACGTCGAAAAAATTTAGTCATGATTGCAATCAAATATTTAGTAATTGATCATATATCAGCATTTAATTACCCAGAAGGAGTTGTTATGCCGTTAAACATATAATAGAAACGAATCTTTTTTCTTTACATTATCATTTTATTTCTAGTGGATTGTGACGGCAGTTATGATCTGGTATTGTTTTTTTGTTTTTTTTACTGAAAGTGTTGGCGACATCTGTTTTACGTCGAGACAAAAACAAGTCTTATAAGATAAAGATAACGAAGAGACTACCAAGTGACTGTCACTTACTGGTTATGGGTTATATTATCGACAAGATAATGAACCGAAAAACAGTTCTAAACTGGGAAGAAATTTAGTCAAGAAAGAAAGGATATAATGTTGCATATTATAACGAATAATTGAGAAAACTATGTTGTCGGTGAGGTAAACGTCCACCATCTCAAATCATGTGCCTCTAGAGATGTCTTTCCTGCGGGGTACCCCACATTAAACCGACCTTGTGTTCCATTGTAGCTTTGTAGGGAACCGGATAAATACCACCTTCTTAAACCTGAAATCTGCTGACAATTACACATGTTTTTAAACAGTATAGAAAAAAAGCCATCGCTGAAAAAAAACAAAAAAACAAAAAACGTCGCTGGAAGAGAATTAAAAAAAGAAACAGAACTAAAATATGAGGCTCATTCAATGAAGAGGTGAATTTTTCCCGAGGAGTTGACTCTAGGAAGCTCTTTTTTCAAGAAAATCAATGATAATGAGTCCTCTCAGGTAAAAAAAAAAACTGTCAACATGAACTTCGTTACTGGCCACTGCGCGGGGAACTTTTTCTTTACCGGAGAGTCAACACTCCATGCACTGTCTTTTCAACTCATACTTGGAGTGGCAAACCTATGTTTAGGCCGTGTGTAAAGATTTATGACTAAAACATTTTTCTCCGTACTCTTACTCATTTCGCAGTAGATATCACATGGTTTGTATTAATCAGCCACCAAAAACTTGGTGACATGCCTCTGTTTAATCTTGGAAAGCTCTGTTTGATTTAGCGCTATTTTTGTGAGATTAAAATAGTTTTTCCTCGAAACTAACTGCCAACAAGGCAGAGTTTACATTTATGGAAAAAAAGTTTTTAAAAATTATTTTGCTATTTTCAAACAATTCCCTTTATTTAGCGAATTGCCCTTGCATGTTTTAAGCAATTCCCTTAAGAGTCAGAAAGGGTTAACTCATCATCAATGCTGGCAACATTAGATGTCAAACTAATTCTTATCATCTTAACCATTTTCCTTTGCTTAGAAAATTTAATTTTCTTGTACTGATTGCATAGTATTCATATACTTGTAGTTATATAAATAATATTTCAATGCCATATATATATATATAGAGAGAGAGAGAGAGAGGGAGAGAGAGAGTGATAGATGAATTTAAGTTTGAATTGAGTGGACACAAAATCAACGGCATTTTGATGATCACATTGGCGAGAAATAGTCATTATATATTATATATTGTATATATGTATGTGTGTGTTTGCGTGTGAGCGCGCACGTGCGTATTGGCGCAAAAGTCACTTACCATTTAATAAAAAGAAGCTATATAATACTGAAAATGAAGCTCATTTCAGAGATACTATATTCTCCAATTAGTTCCAAGTCATTTTCAAGAATGAAAATAATATAATTGAAAAAAATTCTTTACCGCTTTTCATTCAAAAGTTGGGAAATGATAACGACTTTTGTGGCACTATATATATATATATATATATATATATATATATCCGAGGTCAACAGCAGACCACAAATAAATGTCAGTTCTAGACACTTTGATATCAAAAAATAATCATCAGTTCATTTTTTGCTTTATTACTTTTGTTCATCCGTATATATATATATATATATATATATATATATATATATAAAGATGGTTTTTGGAGGTCCAAAGAAAAGAATAAGAATATAGTTTAAAATAGGAAAGTCCATGAAGAGATTTTATATGTTTTGAATTTTTTTCCATTGTAGCATTATTATAAAAAATAATTTTCCTCTAAACCAACAATTCTATAATTTCACCATGGAATATTATATCGTCTAAACGGATAATATTAGGGATTGTTTACTATAAAACTGTACAGCATTGAAACTTGTTAATAAGTTATAATTAAATGATATCCGTATTTTCCTCGAGAAATTATAAGATATTGGTCTATTTAGCTTAGATCCGTAATTGCCAACGTGGGGCATGGTAATATTTTTGTGGGGCTTGTTTAGACACCAAGATTCTAATATTAATTTACGTGAATTACAAGGAGGGAGCATCACAGTTTCAGAAATACCAAAGTGGGGACTGGCCAAAAATCGGTTTGGAACCATTGGCTTAGAGAAAAATAAACAATTTTTTTTCCGGCGTATACTTAATTATAGATACAGCCCTTGTGAAAGCAGCAGCCAAGTACGTACCAACCAAACCTAGAGACAAATGTAAATTTCCATGGGGGTCAATAGCAGTTTGGGAAAAACGAGAAAACATGAAAAAAGTTTTTTACATGATAAAAGAAACCACACAATTTTCAATGCTCATAAATTTTAGAAAGCCCCGAGAGAACGAATACATACAGCCCACCCCCCAATACATTTAAGGCTAAATCAATTAAATTAGAAATTCGGTTGAAGATAGACAATCACGATTTGCGAGGCAGACATTAAATGAAGAATATGGAAGGAAAAGCACATCAGGAGCAATTCTAAAAGCTGTCAGTTAAGAAGAATACTTCAGAACTGGAAAGAGTATTTCAAGAATCCTCAGGGAAATACTCCAGAAATCACAAATAGACCTAACGAAATAATTATCAATAACCAACCATCAAAATAGAATAGTTTACGCAGGAAGAACTTCACTCTGTACTAAAAAGATTTAAAATCAACAAAAAAAACCGACAAGCTTCGACCAAATACTTCATGAAGTATGGAAGATAAGAAAATTTGCCGACATACATCTTCAATCATGGTTCGCTGTGTATGTATAAAACAATAGAGTCTGTATCCTCTACTTCCCCACAAAAGGCAACCTCAGAATCCCTAAGAACTACAGAGGTATAACTCATACTACTGTACTTGCTAAGGTTTATAATGGTCTTTTTCTCAATCATATTCGACCCAAAGACAAAATTCTTAGGAAATATCAGTTCAGCTTTCAGAGAAATCAATCAACAACTTCACATATTATGACAATCCATTGAATGATTCAATGAGTACATTAAAATCAATTTGAGGCAACACTGTTGTTTGTAGATTTCCTCAAAGCATTCGATTCCATATGCAGAGGGAAGATGGAGCAAACACTGCTAGCATATGGTTTCACCAAAGAAACTATTACAGCTATAATGATGCTCTACAAAAACAAGAAAGTAATAAATTGTTCATCTGATAGTGATACCAACTTCTTCAACATTGTCGATGGGGTTTTGTAAGGAGATACATTAGGGTAATATGTTAAGCAAGGAGGTGCCCGTGGTGTAATGGTCATTGTCGTAGGAAATGGACACGGTGACACGAGTTCAAATCCTGGCTGAGACTAATAGCATTTCACATAGCACTAATACCCTTGGGAAAGGTATGAATCCAGTTATTCTCCCTCCAGCTACAGGTAAATAGAGGGCAGACTAGGTTCTTCAGCCTTGCTGAGGCAACTAGTCTAGGAGAAGGAAAACTCTGAATTCAAACCTGTCAGACTTCGCTTAAAAATTGACCTTGTGTCACATCCTGCCCGATTGGAGGAGTTGGTAAATATGATTAGGGTAATATAATTGTTGGCGATCGTATTCGAGGGCTACTTGAAAGCTTCCTTTTCAATAGCTACTACACCGAGGTGTAGGGTAGGGCATTGCTCCACTTTACCCTTGAAACGTATTTTCTAATGCTGAGTGTTAAGCAAGGAGGTATCAAGTACCACATTTTGAGTCTTTGGTATGACTCGACCTGAAATTGAACCCCGGCGAATACTCTACCACTTAGCCAATGGGCCGGTTGGGGTAATATATTAGTTTATGATCATCCTTGATAATGTATTACGAACGTCAATAGATATAATAAAAGAGAATGGTTTCACATTAAAAAGATAAGAAGCAGATTAACTCACAGAAACTCTGACAGACGCTAACTATGATAATGATCTAGTGTTTCTTTCAAATGCACTTGCCCAGGGCGAATCTCAAAAGCATAGACTGAAGCATGAAGCAAGACGCATCGCCCTCAATGTAAACGCAAATAAAACAGATTTCCTGTGTTTTAAACAAGAAGGAGCATCTCCATTCTAAGCGGCGCGCTTCTAAGATAAGTAGACCAGTTCAGATACATCGGTAGCAATATCTTATCAACTGAAATCGATTATATCATACACCTAGAGAAGGTGACTAATGATATTAATAATTTATCAATCATATTGAAATCTGATTTCGCCGATAAAATAAAACGATTTTTTTTCCAAGCTGGGAAGGTATCAATACTATTGTATGGATGCACTTCATGAAAGCTAATGAAACGTTACGCGCTTTTTTGAACAAATCTTGAATGTAACGCTCCTCCAAACAGTAACTGGACAGACACTTAGCTCTCTTTTCCAAAAGAATCCATGTAAGACGAACAAGACTTGCGGGATATAGCTGGATAAGTAAAGATAGACTCATAAGCGGTGTTCCTTTTGTGGATCCTTCAGATAGTCGTGCCAGTATTAGTAAACTAGCAAGGATTTACACAAATTAGCTCTGTTCGGTCACTGGATGCAGTCTGGAGGACCTGCCTAGAACACTGGACGATCGGGACGAATGGTGTGAGAAAGAAAGAGAGAGAGGGAGAGAGAAAGAATGAGTGTATGCTATTAGCACGATTTGGTGATGATGATGATATATAGTCTGGCTCTAAAACGTTGATAATCCAATATATATATATATATATATATATATATATTGCAGAAGTGTGGCTTAAAAAAATTACATGGTCGTATAAATATATGTGAGTATATGCACTAAATTCTCCTGTACTCATATATTTGATAAGCTGTGTATATTTTGGTTGCAATCATATTGGAGTATTCAATGGGCTTATTTTTCTTTACTGAAATTTAAAGATAAATACTCATCTTTCAAAACATTAACAGTCTCTTATCCATGTTGTTGTTGTTATTGTTCTTCTTCTTCATCTTCTTCTTCTTCTTCTTCACCTTTGTCTAGTTATTGTTGTTGTTGTTGTCCTCTTCTTCTTCTTTGACTAGTTGTTGTTGTTGTTGTTGCTGTAGTTCTTCTTCTTCTTCTTCTTCTTCTTCTTCTTCTTATTATTATTATTATTATTATTATTATTATTATTATTATTATTTACCTTTCTCTCTCTAATCTCTTCCTTTCTTTTTATTCTTTCTTGCTTTTATCTAATTCTTTTCTTATGCTTTTCCTCTTTTTTTGATCTCTTTTTCCATTTCGTTTCTTCATATACTCTATCACTTTCCGTATTATCCAATATTCTATTTTCCCTTCCATCTCGTTAGTCTGTTTGTTGTACTGCTATTATACTTAATGATATTCTAGACGGTTGTCTCATACACATTAGTAGAGAGCCTCGGAAAAAACTATCCATCGAAGTAGGGACACGCAGACCATTTTTCTTTACCTAGAATTATATATATATATATATACTAGCAGGTGTACTTGATACATGAACAGATTAAAACGATTTTGTGAACAGCAGTAAGTGAGATGGAAAGAGGAAAGAGAGGAGTGTTCTCAGAATAAAGAAGTGTGTCCTTATTTGTAGTTGAAAGATTTCGTCAGTCAATTCAAATGACATGTATTTTATTATTTTATGAATATTTTCTCTTTTTTAAAGTTTACATTGGAATAGTATATAAAAATCTATACCTCAATACTATTGAAAGGTTTAAAACATTCTCAAATTTCTTTTTTTCGGTCACGAATAAATTTTTATTTTTTTACAGTTTTTGCTTAGTTAAATAACAATATTTTAGTTGATAATTTTCGAAAACGTTGGCTAGTTTTATTCAAATGTTTATTTTACCTCTAAAAATTTAATTATCATATTTACCAACCCCTCCGCTTGAACAGGATATGACACAATGTCAATTTTTAAGCGGAGTTTAACAGGTTTGAATTCAGAGTTTTCTTTCTCCTAGACTAGTTGCCTCACCAAAGCTGAAGAATCCAGTCTGCCATACTATTTTTCCATAGCTGGAGGGAGAGTATTTGGAATCATACCTTTCCCTCGAGTATTAGAGCAATGTGAAATGCAATCAGTCTCGTCCAGGATTTGAACTCCTGTCGTCGTGTCCATTTCCTACGACGACACCACGGGCACCTCCATTAAAAAAAATTATTATTAAAGAATCTAAGAATTCGCATATTATAATATTTTTTTTTAGAAAACATTTTTCTATTGCTTTCCGTATGCTATTTAAAAATATAAGGCTAAACTTGTGAGTGGTTTGAAACTTCATCTTAGTTTTATTTTTCCAAAAACAGTTTTTAAATGTTTATTTTCTTTCTTACCTTATAAATATGTAACTAAAAAAAAAACAGGACTAAAAATGTGTCCTTATTTCTTGATGGAAAAGTTTGCATTGAATTCAAATGGAAGTATTCGTTTATTTTATAGTTTAATCATTTTTTTTAATTACACTGATTAAAAATTATATATTTTAAGAAACATGAAAAGTATTTGTTTAAAAAATCAGTTTTTGAGTTATCGATAAACAATGCCTTCGTTTATTGTTTAATGGCATATCCACCTTCTTCGGTTATTTAATACCACAAAGCCGTCTTTCTACAAGAAGGGTAGTGGTACTATTTAAGCTATAACTGGGAGGATAAAAGAGCTCATTCCTTTCCCAAGAGTATTTGTCCGAAAGTGAATGAAATAGATCGACTGGAGTTCGAATTCGCTTACAAAGATTCCACAGTCGATTGCTTTAACCATTACACCACCGCGATTGAATTGTATAAAATGAACATGTTTTAGTATCCCTAACTGAATTGTTTGAAATATTATTGTTTGTGACTTTGAGATTGTTCTTACGCTTAACTGAATTGTTTGAAATTGGACTCTTGACATTTAACTGTGAGTAAACAAAAACTATACCGATACTAAACTGCATTATATGAATTAGAACTTTTGACGATACAGTTTTTTTACAATTATATTGTGTACTTATGCTAAACTGAATTTTTAAAAAAATAGAACAGCTTATTTTTATAGAAATGGATTTTGCATTAAATAACCTAAAAAGATTGATATGCCATAAAACAAACAAATCAAATCTGATGAGGTATGTGAGTCGTTACAGTTATCATCGTAGCAAATAGACTAAATCACAATGCTAGACGTGGCTGTTTGCTTTCATTTTTCATATTCCGCTAATGTCCTTGGAAAATGTAA
The DNA here is from genome assembly GCA_963585895.1 of Sepioteuthis lessoniana. Lineage (NCBI taxonomy): Eukaryota > Metazoa > Mollusca > Cephalopoda > Myopsida > Loliginidae > Sepioteuthis > Sepioteuthis lessoniana. The sequence goes on along the minus strand of CAUZXS010005326.1, from coordinate 20,172 downwards.
CGAATATATTTCATCTCTTCCAGCGATGGATAAATACACTGAGAGAAGACTGAATTCCTTAGACTTATGGCAACCGTTCTAGAAGGAGAAAACTTCTGAATTCACACGAAATGTACTGTGCTTAAATAATGATCTAGTATCGAACCCTGCCAGTAGATTTCGTTTGATTTGGTTTTGTTCTATTGTATATCAACCATTGTAGGTTATTTAATACCAAATCCATTTTTATACGTATACAAAGTTCTATTTCAAACTATTCAGTTTAGCATAAGTTCACAGTTTAGTTCTATTTGACCCATAGATAGGACCCGATCAGGTGCTACCATTTTGGGCCAGAGTGGACATGGGAGCGATGGCAATAATGAGGTACTCTAACTTCCCTAAAGCTCCAAGGCTGGAGCCTCACTATCAGATTGTTTAGTGTCATATCCAGGACACTCTTTAGGGGTGTCTTAATCCTCTGCAGAGATGCAGTTGATCTATTCTACAGCCCCAGCCGACTGGGCCACTGCTCACAGAGAAGATGTAGGGATATACAAAAACCATTTTGATACACTCATGTCCTTCATGTGTCATTTTATCAACGTTTCCTTATTGAGTCGAACTAACTGTACTCGGAATGACATTGAGTATTAAACCATGTGTTACAATGAATTTTTTCTCTTATTTGATTTGGTCTGGTTCCTTTGTTTAATGGCATATCAACATTCGTAAACGGAATCGCTATACTGGAGTTCAAATCACCTACTTCGAGGCCGCAACCCAGCAGGTGACGGGCCCAGTCAGCTAGAGCCGTAGAATACACTGACTGCATCTCTGCAAAAGAATAAGACTTCTTCAACGAGCGTCCTTGATATGTTATTAAACAATCTGATGGTTTGAGGAACACCGAGCACTTCTTCATGAACTTTGTTCGCAGGTTCACTCTGACCTGGAGTAGTAGCCCCTGATAGGGTCCTATCTGTGGATCTGATAGAACTGCTTGACATTTAAACTGTGTGCAAAGAAATGACTTACGCTCAATCGAATACAACTATTTGATTATCTGGGTATAAGCAAACGACTGGTGTTTAATTGAATTGTTTTTGATATATAGCAATACTTGGAATTATTTAAATTTGCTAACTAATGTTTACAAATCATATATATCTAATATATATATATATTAAGAAGATTTGGCATTAAATAACCTACAAGGGTTGATATGCCATAAAACCAAACCAAACCAAATCAAACCAAACCCGCTCGTTAGCCACTACGCCACAGGAACGTACCCCTTTAATTTGGCAAGCCATTGATTAGACATCAAGTAAAATACTTTTAAAGTTTTATTCTTCGGGAGACCAAGAATTTATTTTTAGATTGACCATTTATATTTCTGACACAGGGACTTTGAATACGTTGTATTCCCTACTGAGGAGTCACGTCCTCCACTAAGGCGGGGACGCTGTTCGGTTAGGTTTGGTTTCTTGGTTTAATAGCATATCAACCTTCGAAAGCCAAAGTCATCCTGTAGAAGAACAGCAGTGATATTAACTTATATCTGGGAGGACAATGGGTTCATATATTTTCCTTTGAGTATAAGTCTGAAAATGAATTTGACATTGCGAGTGGAGTTCGCACTCGCTTACGTCAAGGTCACAGTCACGCACTTTAACCATTACATCATGGTCACCCTCTCAGGGTGTTCTAGTTATGACACTAAACTGCATTTGATAGTGAGTCTCCAATACTACAAATCTGAGGAGTGTGGAGTACTACTTTAGTGTCATTACTCCCAGATCCACTCTGACCTAGATTGGTTGTACCTGTCTATGTCCCATCTAAGAATCAAGTAGATCTTTAAAAATATTGATATCCGATAGTATCGTTTGCAAAAAAGATGCTTAAACAACTACAAAAAATGTAAATAGGAATATACAATAAACGTGATCCCTTTACTTTTCGGCATAAGATGACCCAAGACCAGTTGACATACAGTCAACATGAATCAATCAATAAATAAATCACTGATCATTTAGAAAAGCCACTGAAAAAACAAAAACGGTTAAAGAATTATAGTGAAAAAGTTCATGCCTTTTTCTGAGTATCCCAGTTCATATATCCGACGAGTAAAAAGGTTATTGTATGTTTTCCTAAAATGGTATATCCCGCTCTACTTCCATCAGCATTAGAAATTCAAGGTTATGCTTGTAAGGTAAACAAACATTATCCCTGAAAATACTCCTTGCAGAGTCAGACTGTCAGTGCCGATTTCTGGACCAATCTAGGAAGTCTGAGAAAGATTTGGCCTAAACGACTAAAGTTGTGACAATAGGGTTCTTCAATATGTCATTTTATTTTTACCTTTTAGATTTTTCAAATATCTAAAACAGTATGAAAACAGATAAGAATTCTGAAGACATAAGCGAATATTTTTGCTGAAATTGTTAAAATATTGGATATTAAGAGGAAAGAAGAAAGAGAGAAAGTTGGACAGTTATAAACGAGAAGAGAGAGAGATAGAGAGAGAGATAGAGAGAGAGAGAGATAGAAAGAAAGAGATAGAGAGAGAGAGATAGAGAGAGATAGAGAGAGAGATAGATAGAAAGAAAGAGATAGAGAGAGAGATAGAGAGATAGAGATAGAGAGAGAGAGAGAGAGTGAGAGAGAGAGTCTGTGTGTGTGCGTGTGTGTTTCTTGTATTTCTCTTGTGCCAGCTGTTGTATTGACTTTTTCTTAACCCACATTGTGATTCCATATTCAGGGCCTTACTTCTTTGCTTCTTTGACGAGAGGTTCTTAATCGGGGGCCGCCGGGACCACCTGTCCCCGACATCATACATAATCAGGTTATTGGTCTATTGTTGCTGAGGATGTTTCTTTTTTTGGGGGGGTCCTTCGGGAGTAGGACAGTTTATCCTTTCGGAATTCATTTGAGTATTCTTCTCTTTTCTAAAAATCAACTTCACTTGGCCAGCAAGTCTTTGATTTTTGTTTTAAAGATCGAGGATTATTTCCAGCTTTCCATCATTTGTTTCTTATATCATCTTTGTGTAGGATTACTTTTAAAATAAAAGTGGATTACGTTTGTGTTGTCTTTTCTAATCTATTTTCCTTTGGTATCTCTTAGTTACATTGTTGCTTTGGTAGTTGTGTACATAAATGAAGAACAGCGAACATTCGCAGGATGCCGATAATGTTACTCATATTAACGAACAAATGAGTATCTGCCAGTGATGATACTCCAGCTTGTCATTTGAGACCCACATTGCTTTGGGTTTTGATTTGTCATTTTTAATAAGTATTATGTTATGTCCCTTGTTGTAAACAGTCTTCCTCCGTGTCTTCGAGTCGTTGTATCGATGCATCGACGCTAACTTCATTGCTGCCAAATCCTCTTCCTCCTTCTTTCCTGGCACATACAGTACGTCTACATCATCTCCAAGATGTAAGGCCTTATGCATCATTATGAGTTTTTCCTTCTCGAGTCTATTTGTTGGAGTTCTCTGGCCGACATTAAGAATGGCCCCGAGTATCTTAGGAAGAACACAGCCCAGGTAATTATCCCTTTGATGAGATTTTTACAATGTAGTTTGGTTTCGAGTAGTCTTCTCCTTCGCCTAAAGAATTATTTTTTATTTTTTCTTTCACCTCCATATGTTTAATCGTGTCCGCTTCCAATATTTTAGGTATTTGTAGGTTTTCTTTTTCCTGTCGTTCTGATTTGGTGTGGATTTAGTAGTTCTATTCCATCCATCTTTTGTCGTTTGCCACTTTTTAATATGCGCATGGCTTACTTTTATATGGCAAATTGCATCCCTATATCTTCACTGTATATCCTCACTGCCTGTATTACGGTTTCCAGTTCTTTCTCATTTTTGGCAAACAATTTGCTGTCCTTGCGATTTATGAAGTATGTAACTGCCTGTGCATTTCCTAAGTATATGAGAGTGGCATCATCGCAATTCCAAATTGTAATGGTGATAGCGAATCTCCCTGGAAGATCCCTCTCAGGGTTTTTACTTCAGCTAAGCTTTTTTCTCCGGCTGTTAGTTCGATTCCCCGGTTTTCCACAGTATTTTCGATAAACTTAAGTCCTCACCGGATATCTTGTGCAGTTTAAGACAGTCAATCATCCAGCTTTGGGGGACCATATCATATACCTTCTTGTAGTCTATCCACGCCCCAGTTTGGTTTTTCCGTCTCGTCTTTCGTTGAGGATGTGTTGATCAATGTATAGTAGCTCTCTTGTACCTCTGGTCCATTTTCAATATCCTTTCTGTTCCTCGGTGAACAGTTTACTGCTTATTAGCGAATCGTACATTTTCTCCCTAATTGGTGTTATTAGTGTTGTCCACATCGTCGGTCGGCACGTTATGGGTCTGTAGTCGTTAGGGGCGGTTCCTTTTGGGAGCGATTCTTTGGATTAGTGTGGTTTTTCATTTTGTCATCCTTCGAGTATGTCTCGTTTTTGTTGGCATCTATTTATTTCAATAGCCATAGACTGAAATGAAGTTTTTAAACCACTATCCATGTATGGCATCATGTCCAACCGTTTTCAAGTTGGGTACTTTTTCGAATGTCGTTCTGAAAAATAGAGGTGTATTTTCGTTTTCGGTCCTTCTTCGAGTCCTTCAGACTCCTTCCTCATGATGCTTATCAATTCGGCTTTTCTGTTATATTCTCTTTGTTTTAATATTTTGCTCCGAATTTTTTTCCCTTCTAATCCTTTTGTTGGTATGTTTTCGTGCATTCACCCCCTACTTGCAGATAGCATTTTTTTCATTGTTTTGGAATGTTCAGTTTTATTTATATTGTTTTATACTGTCTCGATATCTTTTTAGTCTCCCTTCTTTCGTCAGTACTTTCTGGTTGCCCAGTCCGCTGGGGCTGTAGAATAAACCGACTGCACTTCTGCAGAGGGGTAAGACTCTCCCAAAGAGTGTCCTGGATATTAAACTAAACAATCTGATGGTTAGGTTCCAGTAATGATGGAACATTGGGAAATGCAGAGTACCTCTTTAATTCTATCGCTCCCAGGTCCACTCTGGCCTGGAGAAGTAACAGCTGAGTGGGTCCTATCTATGAGTCAAATAGAACTGAACTGTGAACTTATGCTAAACTGAATAGTTGGAAATAAACTGTTTTTACATTTAACAATGTATTGTCCAGTCGGCTGAGGCTGTAGGATACGTCGACTGTACCGCTACAGAGGGGTAAGACTCCACCAACGAAGCCATTTAACCAAACCAAACTGTCATTTAACTGTGTAAACAAAAAACTATACTTATACTTAACTGAATTGTTTGAAATAAAACTTTTTATGTATAAAAATGGATATGGCATTAGTTGTTGATGAGCCATAAAATCCAACCAAACCAAATCAAACTAAGTACTTTCTGATTTGTTTCCTCGAGCTGCATTGTCTGTTTTACTTGTTGAGTTACTTTTTCTTTTTTGTCTCACCATGTTCCAGCCTTCTTCTTATGTCTTATCTTTAGAGCCAATTGTCGTGGAGTTCTGATCTGCGTTTCCAGTCGAATTTCCCGTTCTCAAAGAAAAACGTTTATTATTATTTACTCCTTTAGATTTTTTTTACTGGATTTTGAGTGACAGCAAGTCTCCTCAAGTCTCAAGGACTCTTCTCAGTATTGTGGTCGTTCTCAACAATGCTGTAGTTTGTATGGTCTCCACTCGTCCTCCAACTTCCAATTCCCCCAGTCCCTTTAATAATCCTATTTGTTAACAAGTCACACACACACACACACACACACACACACACACACACACACACACACATATATATATATATATATATATATATATATATAAACAGGATTTGGTATTAACCTATAAGGGTTGATATGGCATAAAACCCAATTAACCAAACGGACAACAAGATTATTGAAGACTATTCCAAAGACTCCAACTAGAATTGGTATCACTGTCATCTTTTGGTCCCGCAACTTTTTAAGCTCTCTAGCAAGGTCCACGTATTTGTCCAGCTTTTCGCTTTGTTTTTTTTAAAATGAGATGTACATTTTTATTTTTTAAGTAGAGGAATTATATTGTGCATTGAAGAACCATATCCAGAAAATCCTGGAAATACTTGCGCTTGACATACGAAAACATTGGACAGCTGTTTAGAACTTATTAAGTCTCATCAGTAGTGTATATTTGGCATCACTTATGTGCGGTGTGGATTGTGGGTCAGTGGTAGAGTTTAGGCTCTGCATTCTCTAGTCGCTGGTTCGATCTCCAGTGGGGGAGATCACGGTTTACACTACCACTGAATGAGGTTCTTCAATTATACAATGAAAATTCTTATTTTCTTCAAATAGTCGTATTTTAACTTGAGAAACACGAGACAACAGTTTTCCTTTTACAATGTTTAACGTCAAATTCTTATTTTCTTCAAATAGTCGTATTTCAACTTGAGAAACACGAGACAACAGTTTTCCTTTTACAATGTTTAACGTCAAATATTTTTCCTTCTTTTGACAAGTCATGTAAAAGATCGTCATAGGAACAAATAATCCTTACGAGTACCCTTCCATAAAAAAGCAAAAATAAACATAACAAAAACAAAACAAATAAAAAAACAAAAACAAAAAAGCAATTACCCCCTCCCATAATTTAAAAAACTGACTACAAGAGCGAACAAATAATAGAATAGTTTTTAACTCTTCTATTTTTCTTGGCTTTAAGCGACTTTTTTCTTTATTTCTCACTGTAATATCGCAGATTGTAAGTTTGTCTACGACATCACGAGCAAGACAGTCGCATCTACGGATTCTTTCTGAAAACAAGAACAACTGCCCAGGCGGTAATATCTTTGTGTTTGACAAAGCTGTACGTTGCAGACGAATGGTCTATTCTTCTTCAACACTGTTTGCCTCGAACTTGATTCGTAGGATTGGAAGTTTTTGGGTTTTCTAGTGTCTGGAGAAAAGAACAAGTCAAAAAGCCATTTAAACATTACGTCCTCATTTGTTATTGTTTTTTTTTTAATCTTAAAACTCTTGAGAACACATCGATTTAACGGACGTTGTATGTACACTTTAAATCTACTGGAAAGAAGCCGTAAGTTTCCATGAAACAAATACTGGAGTGAATCAAAAGTTTTGCAATATTTTGGCAAAGAGAAGCATCGTTTGAAAGCTCCGAATGCTTTTTTTCTGAGATTGCAACGAATCACACTGAACTGTTAGATGCCGAGCTCGCCTGATACTCTCCATGTACTTCTTGGTGGATTAGCCTCAATAGCTTGGAACACGGCCTCGGAATCCACGGTTTTGTCTTATCGTCAGGTATTTTGTATCTCGAGAGAAATTTCTTGAATAATCTGGTCACTGAACTTTAATCAACAGCGTTTTCGTCTGCTTCCTCGCTGTTATGTCCCAGTTCGAATCATGAGTTCCTGAATAAGCCTACTTTGATAATCACACATGGATTGAAGTGATGTCCAACGTGGCAGCGCACCAACCACCACTATACTACCAACAATAGTTAATACCTCTCATGGCTTGAACCGCCCCCGTCTCGTGATATACATACCGAAAACTATCGCGTACCAATATATTGCTCCAGCTACTTATTAAATAGTATCACACATGCCTATTTTGCTAGGATGGTATTGGTATTAAATAACCCTCGAAGGTTGATTTGTCTTTAAATAAAGTAACCAAACACAACCAAATTGACTCACTCTTGTAGACAAGTCTCATTGGGTGCCCCTTTCATATGGCCTTGTGCCACATCTAAGCAAAAAGCTTAGTAAATTTCCATTGGGTGTCCCTTTCATATGGTCTTGTGCCGCATCTAAGAAAAAAGCTTAATGAATTACCACTCTAGTAGAGAAGTGCTCTGATAGTAACGCCTTCTATTTATTTTCATCAGTGCGTAGAACCATGGTTTGGTTTGGTTTCTTAGTATATCAACATTCGTGGGTTATTTAATGCTTAAACTCTCCTTGTAGAAGAGCCTTAGTAGTACTATTTAACCCATTGCTTGGAGGATTAGGGGGTTCATACATTTCCCGACGATATATTTCTGAAAATGAATATATAGCGCAACTGGAATACTAACTCGCTTACTATGATTCTGCAGTTCAGAGATTTAACCATTTAAATGGTGTGATGGACTGTAAATAACCCTCGAATATCGACATGTTTTATATAAAGAAACCGACACAGACATAATAATTTTTAATTTTTTCTAAAAGATAATCACACCTTTTAAAAAAAATCTTTATATATATATATATATATATATATATATATTATATCTGGGGGTTTGTACTGACCCTTTTTTTTATCATGGAAGCCCTTAAAAAGATTTTTTAGCTAACAGTTCTGCCAAACAGGAATACTTTTTAAGAGGTCTATTTTCCCCGTAAATGGGATCATAACAAGTACTACCACTCCGAGTCAGACTATTGACAATAAAAGGAGGTGCCCGTGGTGTAATGGTCATCGTCGCAGGAATTGGACACGGCGACACGAGTTCAAATTCTGGACTGATTGCATTTCACATATCACTAATACCCTTGGGAAAGGTATGAATCCAATTGTTCTCCATCCAGCTACGGGTAAATAGTAGGGCGGACTAGGTTCTTCAGCCTTGGTGAGGTAACTAGTCTAGGAGAAGGAAAATTCTGAATTCAAACCAGTTAAACTCCGCTTAAAAAATTGACCTTTTGTCATATCCTACCCGAGCGGAGGGGTTTGGTAAATATGATAAAAGGGTACTCCACATTCCCTAGAATTGAAGCTTCAGCAACAGATGCAATTTAGTGTTATTTCATGTTCATTTTTTTGTGTCGAGGCTTTTACCTCTGCAGAGGATAGAGTCAGCATATTCTAAGCCCCAATGACTGGACATACTATTTTCCGAGCAAATATTTCGGTTATTTCAAAGTTAAACCACTCTTCAAATATCCTAAAACGGCTTGTTTTAATTGCAATATATTCTGTCACTACTTGTTCTAAATAACTTTTAAAAAGAAGTGAGACAAATTGGTTTGGGTTGGTTGGGTTTTATAGCTATTTGCCATTGATGTTAAATCCTCTTTACATATATATATTAAATATATATGACTTGGTTTGTTTGGTGTATATGGCTATTTGCTTTTGAAGGTTATTTAACGCCAAATCCTCTTTATACATATACATTAAATATATATGACTTGGTTTGGTTGGGTTTTATGGCGTATCAACCATTGGAGGTTATTTAATGCCAAATCCTTTTTACACACACACACACACACACACACACATATATATATATATATATATATATATATATATATATATATATATATATATATATATATATATATATATAATCTGTAAGCTTATAGTTTGTTTGTAACATTATTTCTAAACAAGCTAGAATTGCACACAAATGGTTAAAGCGATGGACTGCGGAATCGTAGTAAGCGAGTTCGTACTCCAGTCGTTCTATTACGTTCACTTTCGGGCAAATACCCTTGGGAAATGTATGAACCCCCTTATCCTCCCAGCTATGGTTAAATAGTACCACTACTGTTCTACTATGAGAATGGCTTTGACATTAAATAACCTACAAAGTTTGATATGCCGTTAACAAAGAAACCAAACCAAACAGATCAATGGTTTCATGCACTTATTGTTTTTACATGGTTAAATGGTTTCAAGTATTGCTAACTAATACTAATAATTTCAATTTATTATTAATTAGTTAAAGGGTTTTAAGTGTAGTAATTGATTCCACAGTTCTATTTGACCCATAGATATGACCAGTACAGGTACTTCCCGTTAGAGTGGATCTGGGAGTAATGCCAGTGAAGGAGAACTCCATATTCCCCAAATGCTTCTCAACTGAAGCCTTACTAAGAGGTTGTTTAATGTCATACCCAGGAGACTCATTGAAGGGGTCTTAAAACTCTGCAGAGATGCAGTCGGCGTATTCTACAAGCCCAGTCTCAGCCGACCGAGTTCAGCTAAACAAATTGGAACCAGAGAAGTAAATATAACGCTTATGTAAAACCGCTAAATATGATACTAAAAGAGAACTTCATATAATTTAATTATTACAGAAATTCGAACATTCACAAGAAAATGATATTAATCACGCTAAAATGAATAATAATAATAATAATAATAATAATAATAATAATATCAATTACAAAAGTGAAAAGAAAATTCGGAGAAGGAGGCGGGATGCGAAAGAATTACAAAAATATTAGACAAGTATAACAGTAGATACTTGGGTTTTTTTTTATTCTTTCCTTTTATTGTAGCTTGTTATAAATTTACTTGAAGCATTTCAGTGGGTAATTATTTGTTCGTCGCGATATAATTTCACTAGTGAATGAGTAATTATAGCGAAAGCCTTTGGCCAATACAGGAGATGGCAATCGAATTTAGCAATCAAGTTGACGAGGAGTTTTGTAGGAAGGACGTAATAATTCTGTCAGTCACAACGAATCATTTCAAGAGAAGTCATTTACCTTAGGTACACACACACAGACACACACAAAGACACACACACACACACACACACACACATGCACGTGCGAGCACATAAATGCATGCATATATATATATATATATATATATATATATATATATATATATATATATATATATATCTGCATTTATATATATATATATATATATATATATATCCGCATACATACATACATTCTTATACGTCTATCTATCTATCTATCTATCTATCTATCTATCTATCTATCTATCTATCCCTTCCTATCTATCTATCTATCTATCTCTTCCTACCTATCTATCTATCCCTTCCTATCTATCTATCAATCTATCTATCTCTTCCTACCTATCTATCTATCCCAACCTATCTATCTATCCCTTCCTATCTATCTATCTATCTATCTATCTATCAGTACATACATATATGTTATCTATCTAATTATTTATCTATCATCTTCGTGGTTTTGTAGCTAAATGGCTGGACTGCGACTGGTGAACAAACTTCACGTTCGTTCTCTAGTCGTGCTATTATGTTCACTGACAAATACTTTGGGGAAACGTATGAAGTCTTTTATTCTCCCAGTTTTAGGTTAAATTGTATCACTACTGTTCTTCTTTAAGGGCTGCTTTGGTATTAAATAAACAACAAATTTTCATATGCCATTAAAACAAAGAAACCAAAGCAATGTACATGGGGGAGTTCCCGAGCTGTAGAGGTTGACGTACTGACAGTGACTTCGTAGTAAATGGGTTCGAACTCCAGTTGCAATACTACTTTCACTTTTGGACACATACCTTTAGGAAAAGTACGGACACGCTTATTCCCCCAGGAACAGTTTTGCTTCAAGCATAACTTTAGCATTAAATAACCCACGATGGTTGATATGCCACAGAAACAAAAAAAAAAAAAAACAACCAAACTTATCAATACATGTCTATACATACATCTGTTTCTATCCACACACACACACACACACACACACACACACACACACACACACTCGAATTCTTTCTTTCCTCCTTTCTTTCTTTTTCACTCTTTTACTCTTTCTTTCTCTCTCTAAATATATACGTGGTGCATTCAATAAGTTTCCATATATATATATATATATATATATATATATATATGTGTGTGTGTGTGTGTGATTTGGTTTGGTTCTGCTTTATGGCATATCAACCACTCTTGGTTATTTAATGCCAAATCCTCTTTATATATGTGGTGCCTTCAATAAATTCCAAACTTTTTTGTACAGGTATTTAAAATTGTCGTATACTCGTGAAAATTCAGTATGATCTTGCTATACATATTAGGAGATGACTGACCAATTTTTATGATTTCAGGTTTAAATGAACAGCTACAGCAGCAATTGGAATAAACCCTACTAAAGCCTGATTGTCACAGCTGGTGAATTTCAAAAATGCAGTCTGGACTTTAGAAGAACGATATGCAATAAAAATCTGTTTTAAACTTGGAAAAAATGCCATGTGACGAAAGCTGCATCTATTGCTATAACCCAGAGACCAAGAGACAGAGTTCCCAGTGGAAGCATGCTGGCTCTCCTAGACCCAAGAAAGCCAGACAGAGCAAATTCACCCATAAACCTTTGATGATCCCTTTTTTTGACAGCACTGGCATGATCTATATGTTCTGGGTTCCCACTGGACAGACAGTCAACAAGAAATACTATGTTGACGTTTTAAGGGAGATTCCGTCGGAAGAGGCCAGCACTCTTCAAATCGGGTCAGTGGCATTTCTCCCAGGACAATGCACCAGTTACCAACTCCATTCTTGTCACAGACTATTTGTCCAAGATGGGCATCATCCTCCCTATAGTCTGGATGTTGCTCCCTGTGACTTTTGGTTATTCCATAAGCTCAGAGGCTGTCGTTATGAGACAATTGAGGAGACGAAAGAGGCCATGACGAAGGTCATTGACACACTCACACAAGAGAACTTCCATAGAGCCTTCCAGAAGTAGTTGGAACGGTATAATTGGTCAACGGTACATTTCAATCGGAGGAGATTACTTTGAAGGGGACGAGAATTTCATGTGTGTACTATCAATAAAGTGCCCATACGGAAAAAAGTCTGGAAACTTATTTAATGATCCTCGTATAAACTGTTTCAAATGAAAATAATAATGTCTTCTTCAGATGATAACTATGCTGTTAGGTATAATTTTGGACCCAACCCATCATTAGCC
>CAUZXS010005326.1:0-2500 GCA_963585895.1 Sepioteuthis lessoniana | reverse complement strand
CGGGCGTCTTAATTATTATTGCATCGGTATGTATCCAGCATATATATGTATATTTCTGCATGAATCAGCAGATGACTATATAACAGTAGTTGCTGTACAAGTTCAAAGGTTAACCACTTAGTCAGACGGTACTGGAAGAATCCAATATACAATATATATATATATATATATATATATATATATATATATATATATATTAAAATAGGCAGGTCCAGGAAGAGATTTACATTTTGGGGATTTATTCATTTGTTTATTTTGTTCTGACATACGTGTATTTTTCCAGCTTGTAGCTTTCGTCAGAGAACATACATGGCACAAGGCCTGGTTAATGGGATACTCAATGAAACTTGAACTCACTCGTGTTTGCAGTTTGAATGTTTTTCAGTTGGTTATGGATTTAAATAGAAGTCTTACTCTCTTTTTCTTAGTTCGTTACCTTAATCTACTTTTGTCCTCTTTGATATTTGAAATGTTTTTGTCGTTGTGTGTGTGTGTGTATGTGTGTGTGTGTGCATGCGTTGGGGTGGTTTTGGATTTCTCTCACAGTTATTTTGTAACTGTGTGTCTTTGAAATTTTTTGAGTGTGTATGTGTGGTAATGTGGTTTGAAATTCACAGGTAACTTTTTCCTAATAGTTGGTTGGTTGGTTTGTTGGGTTTTATGGTATATCAACCTTTGAAGGTCATTTAACGCCAAATCCATTTTTATGTAAATAATCTGTTCCATTTAAAATAATTCAGTTTATCAAAAGTACAGTTTAATTGTCAAAACATTTCTATTTCAAACTATTCAAGCAGTTATATGTAACAATTCAGTTAAGTGTAAATACAGTTTTAATGTTGAAAAACAGTTATATTTCAAATAATTCAGTTAAGCTTAAACACGCAGTTTAAATGTAAGTACGGTTTAATTGTCAAAAACATTTATATTTCAAGCTATTCAGTTTACCCAAACAATTCAGTTTAGCATAAGTATGCTGTTAGTTCTGTTTAACCCATAGATAGGACCCTATCAGGTGCTACCACTCCGGGTCAGAGTGGACCTGGGAGCGATGGCAAGGAAGGGGTACTCCACATTCCCCAAAACTCTAGCACTGCTGGAACCTCACCATCAGATTGTCTAGTGTCATATCCAGGACACTCGTTAGGGGGGGGGGGTCTTACCCCTCTGCAGAGGTGCAGTCAGTGTATTCTACAGCCCCAGTTTCCTAATAGTTTTGTCGGTGTATATATATATACACATATCTATGTATGTTTGTATATATATATATATATATGTTTCCAGCTGGATTTTGTCACCAGAGAACATGTCTGGCACAAGGGGTCAAGTTAATGGAGTTTTCAATGAGACTTGAACTTATTTTGTATTTGTAGTTTGTATGGTTTTTACTTCTTTATTGTTTTTTTTATATCAAATATCAAAGAGGGGAAAAGCAGACTAAGATAAAATTGTATTTAAAATATTTAAGAAATTTGAATATGAGTACGCTATTAAAAGCAATGCATATATATATATATATTAAGTAAGTAAAGTTGATGACCTTAGTCAAGGGTGACCCGAAGGCTCCCTTTTCAATAGGTACTATATCGAGGTGTAGAGGCGGGGGCTACTCCATTCCCTGGATTGCTCTAATTTACCTTTGATCCTTACTTTATAATGTTGAGTGTTATGCAAGATGGCATCGAGTACCATTTTTGAGTCTTTGCTATGGCTCGATCTGGGATCGAACACTCTACTCATTATACCCTAAAACATAATATATATATATATATACTATATATATATATATACATGCATATATATATATACATAATATACATACATATATATACATAAATACATATATATATATATATATATATATATAGTATATATATATATATATTTTATCATCAGCTCGAAGCCGTTTTTTAAATTTTGGCTTCGAGCAGACAAAGAAAAGAAGCTGAAGCTACCCTGCAAAAACAATTACCGACGCCGACTACGCCGATGACATAGTGATTCGTCCAAGCCGAAATACTACTGCATACTCTGGAACGAGCCACCGCAGGCATTAGCTTCCATGTCAATGCACACAAAACGGAATACATTTGCTTTAATCAAACAGACGACATTTTCACACTAGACAATAGCTCTCTGAAACTCGTTGACAAGTTCACCTACCTTGGAAGCAGTGTCTCATCAACCAAAAAAGACATCGACACGCAGCTAACGAAGGCATGGACAGCTATCGATAAGCTATCGGTCATATGGAAGTCAGACCTGACTGATAAAAAGAAACGCAGTTTCGTCCAAGCAGCGGTGGTATCGATACTGCTATATGGATACACCACATGGACGCTAACTAAACAGCTGGAGAAAAAGTTAGACGGCAACTACACAAGACCGCTGCGACCAATTTTGAACAAGTCTTGGAGGCAACACCCCATTTAGCAGCAGCTGTACGGCTACCTACCCCCCATCATGGAAACTATCAAAGTTAGACGAACCAGATACGCAT
>CAUZXS010005325.1:0-65925 GCA_963585895.1 Sepioteuthis lessoniana | reverse complement strand
GATGAACTGCGGAATCGTAGTACGCGAGTTCGTACTCCAGTCACGCTATTATGTTCACTTTCGGGCAAATACCCTTGGGAAAGGTATGAACCCCCTTATTCTCCCCTCCAGCTATGGGTAAATAGTAGGACGGACTAGGTTCTGCAGTCTTGGTTAGGCAACTAGTCTAGGAGAAGGAAAACTCTGAATTCAAACCTGTTAAACTCCGCTTAAAAATTGACCTTGTGTCATATCCTGCCCGAGCGGAGGGGGTTGGTAAATAGTACCATGCTTTTAACCTGGACTATATTGTTTATTGACAAAAATCTATCAGATATTAAGAAAAAGAAAAAAACAAAACAGACAAAAAAAAAAAGATTCTTTTGTAGAAAGAAACATTCAAAACAGAACAAAATTGGAAAAATTTTATATTTCGGAAAAATTTGCTAAGAAGTTTCTAAATAAACACTGAAAAATTATTTTATTAAACAATATTTATAAAGATAAATAAGTTGTCAGACTTGCTGCGGCTGTTTATTATTGTTGTTGTTGTTGTTTATTTATTTATTTATGTATTTATTTATTTTACTCATTTAAGAGTTTTTCATACCAGCTGATGGTTTCTCACTTGAGTTTGAATGACAAGTCTCCCCAAGTCTCCATGACTCTTCTCACTATTCTGTCTGATCTTAATAATACTGTAGTCTGGATGGTCTCTAGTTGTCCTCTGATTTCCAAGTCTTCCAGTCCTTTTATCAATCCTTTGGGGATTGTTCCAGGTACGCCAACCACAATAGATACCACTATCACCTTCAAGTTCCATAGTTTTTTTTTGTTCTCTTGCAAGGTCTTGATATTTATCTCTTTTTGCTTTCTTTTATCATTATTATTATTATTGATAATAATGATAATAATAACAATGATGATGATGATGCCTTTTGCCATCAGAGAAATATCATCAGATAATATTAAATTGATTATGATTTGGTTTTGTTTTCTTGTTTAATGGCATATCAACCTTCACGGGATATTTGTTATAGTTGTTAAGTTGGCGACCATAGTCAAGGGTGACCAGAAAGCTCCCTTTTTCAATAGCTACTACACCGAGGGTGTAGAAGAGGGCACTACTCCTTTCCTAAGATTGCTCCACTTTACCCCCAATACTCACCTTATATTGCTGAGTGTTAAGCAAGGGAGGTATCAAGTACCATTTTTAAAGTCTTTGGTATGATGTGACCTGTGATTGAAACCAGGTCTCCCGAACCATTGGTGAACACTCTACCCACTAGGCCAATGAGCCGGTTTATTTAATGTAATAACAATTTAGCTGAATAAAATGAAAAAAAATCCAAATTTTTCTCAATCCCCAATGATACCTGCATTAGAAAAATAAGATCAAAACTGCTCACCTTCTGGTTACCCTTACTCTGAACACGCATTTAACCTGGACTTAAAAATTAGGTATAAATTATTCCCCCAAATACATAAAGGCAAGTCCTAAGTACAAGATTCAACTCAAAAGTTTGAGGAATTTGATCTTAAAAAATTTATTAAACCTAAAACTCAACTTTGACTGTTTCCTTTGAAGATGTCTCTTTAGACATTGATACAACATTCTGACAAAAGACAGGCCCAAGAGAAATAACTTTTATAGATAAAATAGTTCTCCAGAAACTTTTAGCCTGTTCATGTACACATGATGTTTTGATCTGTTCATTTGTAAGAAAGCAAAAATAATTAATAGGAAAAAAGAGAAGACAGTTCAGAAAATCAAATTGACATGTTTTGCTTTCTGCTACCATCAGAATTCCTATCGTGAAATACCACCCTATTGATTTGGGTTGTCGAATATACTGACTACACCACTGCAGAGGGGTATGACACCCCCTACCGAATAAGTGTCCTGCATATGACATTAAAGTGCATCTGATGGTAAAGCTCTTGTCTTAGAGCTTAAAGGAATATGGATAACCCCTTCATTGCAATTATTCTCAGGTCTCACTCTGACCCAGATTGGCACTACCTGTTAGTATCCCATCTATTTGGTAAATAGAAATATGTAATCATTTTCTATTTTTGAAACCATTTAACTGTATGCAAAACAAATAAAATAAATGTCAAATTGAGTTATTAGTGTTAAATAGCCATACTTGAAACCACTTAACTATGTGCAAACAAATGAGCTCTAACAACATGTTTAAAAACAAAGTTACCTGCAAACTATTCGCTTATAAATCATATTATATAATATATATATATATACATATATGTATATATATATAAGATTTTGTATTAAATAACCTGCAACAGTTGATATGCCACAAAACACCCACCAACCAACCAAACAAATATCTCTAGTGCAGCCCAGTTGGCTGGGGCTGTTGAATAAAAAGACTGCATCTCTGCAGAGGGATAAGACCCCCACCAATGAGTGTTCTGATATGACATTAAACAATTTGATGCTGAAGCTTCAGTCCTGGAGATTTGAGGAATGTGGGTGTACCCTTTCATTGCCATTGCTTCCAGGTCCACTCTAAGTGGTAGCAGCTGAAAGGGTTCTATCTATCGGTCAAATAGAACTGTTTGACATTTACGCTGTGTGCAAACAAATGATTTCTGTTAAAGGGAATTGTTAAAAATAGAATTCTTTTTACCATTTAACTGTTTGTAAACAAATGACTGGTGTCTAATTGAATTGTTTATGATACACAGCAATACTTGGAACCATTTAACTGTGTACAAATGAATGAATAGTGTTGAAGAGAATGTAAAAAATAGCACAATGAATTGTGAGGCATACGCCTCATTCGAGGTTGTGTCCTCCGACCACCGAATTGTCACGGCAAAAATACATCTGAGCGAATTGGGTGTACAATAGAATAGTGAAATAAAGCCTTTTGGACTGACGAATCAAAGTTTGAAATGATTCGGTCAAATAAGAGGGTCTATATGAGGCGAAGATTTAGAGAAAGATCTACAACCCCCAGTATCACACCAACCATAAAGCATGGATTAGACTTTGTTATGGTGTGTGGGGGTTTTCCAATTGCTAAGTTGGGCATTTACACCAGGTGAAAGGCAAATTGAATCAGACCGACTATCACAGCATACTGCAGCACCATAAGGTCCCATCTGGAATGTGGATTGTAGGCCAAGGGTTTGTACTCCTCCAAGATAATGACCGCAAAAGTATACTAGTAAATTCTGTCAGAGTAAAATCAAAGTGGAACAGCATGTCCCTCAACTGATGTCTTGGACGGCGAAATCAGCAGACTTAAATCCCTTTGATTTAGTATAGGATCAACTTGAACGAAAAGACAAATCTAAACAACCCACGAGTCATCTTTTTCAATAAATAGCAATTATATATATATATATATATATAAACGGTGAAGATATAGACTGAATTGATGCAGGTGAATAGGCTCTTTGATTAAATAAGAAATGTTTCAGTTTTCACCTTTTTCAACCAGAGCAAAAAAAAACTCTAAGTGATTCTATGGTTATTTCATAGAATCTATTTCAAAATCGTCTTAAATAAGGGATACATATAGACATGTATTTACGCATACTTCTATTATTTTAAACCAGTCGGCAAAGAACACGTAGAGAGAAAACTCTGGGAAAATAGGATCCAAAAGTCACTTGTTGCCGAAACAAAAATAGTTAGGCGTCAAAATAAATTGGACTTTCGGAAACCTGATTGGACAGAGTGATCACGTGCGGGCGTCTTCAACTACGTCCGCGCGATAAACTTCGAAGAAGTGCAAAAATAGTCTTGCGTTTAGAGCTGGTAACGTGACTAAGATACCTATATATTCCACGCTTTTAAAAACAAACGCGCGCTGAAAGAGCCTTCAACATTCTTCGCTCTCCAAGCTAAGCACAGCACGAGACTAATTAACAGCAGCACAGCAGAAAATAGGATAACATACAGACAGCAAAACTATTTTAATAGCCATACTGAAATTAGTATATTCCCCATCCTTCAATATACTAAACTTTACATGGACATCGACATTTCCCACCATATACATATACACATATTCAGTAAGTGGGCAGACATATATTCTGTTGCTATTAATTATTTAGTTCACACGGACACATACACACACATTTATATCTGTAAGTAGGATTTGTTACATTTTAAACTCCTCTCTCAACGACGAACACACGTAAACAGAGATATGTTCCAACAACACACACATTCGCATAATATTTGTATTATACACACCCACACACACGCATACATGACAAACATTATTTACTCATTTGCAACTTTGTATTAACTTTCCTAGTTTTTTGAAACATAAAAATTAATTTTTTTACATTCTCGTAGACGCGTTGTTTCTTTTTGTCCGCGGTGCCTATACTATTTAAAATCTAATATACTCCTCACATTCAAATACACCCATAGATGTAAGGCTAGAAATGATATCACCCACTCACACTCACATATACATTTACATACACACACCTACTCACACACATATTTATATAGATGAAATATATATTTATATAGAAAAAATAATACAGACGGTTCAAATTCAATTCCTGGGAAATTTTTTTTTTTTTTGTTTTTTGTTTTGTTTATCTCATCAATCTATTTTATTCAATCCTACAGAAGTAAAAGGGATTTAACAAAGGGTAATTATGTTACATACTAATTTTTAATAGTCATTATTAAAATAAAGTGTCGATACTGCTATATGTGTGCACTACATGGACGCTAACAAAACGACTGGAGAAGAAGCTAGATGGCAATTACACAAGAATGCTGCGTGCAATTCTGAACAAGTCCTGGCAGCAACACCCCACAAGACACCAACTGTACGGCCACCTGCCCCCTATCACGAAAACTATTCAAGTTAGACGAACCAGGCATGCAGGACACTGCTGGAGAAGCAGAGATGAACTCATAAGAGATGTACTCTTATGGATCCCCACACATGGCCGCGCAAAAGCAGGACGACCAGCTCGAACGTACATTCAGCAGCTATGTGAGGATACAGGATGTTGTCCTGAAGACCTACCTAGGGCGATGAACGATAGGGAGGAGTGGCGAGAGAGGGTCAGGGATATCCGTTCTACCAGCGCGATATGATGATGATGATGATTTATATTTCAAGCGAGTTGTAAGAGGGTCATGATAAAAAATAGAATTGCTTTTATTAAAGTTGACTATTCGTATTTAATAGGGCCTAATGAGTAGAGTCTTCGCCATTAGATCGGGACACCGGGGTTCAATCTCAGGTCGAGTCATACCAAAGACTCAAAAAATGATACTTGATACCTCCTTGCTTGACACTCAGCATTATAAGGTAAGGATCAAGATTAAAGTGGAGCAATCCAGGTAAAGGAGTTGCACCCTCTCCTACACCTCGATGTAGTAGCTGTTAAAAAGGGAGCCCTTCGGGTCAACCCTCGACTATGGACTATGTCTCTAAAGTAGTTGATTGAATGTTTGCCAATGTCTCGGGAGACCGGGGTTCAATCCGAGTTCGAGTCATAATTATACTTGATACCTCCTTGCTTAACATTCATCGCCAAGAGTAAAGTGGAGCAACACAAGGAAAGGAGAAGTGCCCTCCACTGCTCCACAACACCATGGTGTAGTAGCTGTTGAAAAGGAAGCCTTTGGGTCACCCTTGACTATTCGTATTTTAAATGCTCAAACTATCAGTACTTACGTATATTACATGCAAATAATCAGATAGTCATTATGAAAGAAAAATAATTTAGGGTCGATCTTATTAAAGGAGGGGATTATGAATGGTATAAAAATCGTATTTTATTCAATTTCATTGTTTATTTCCGATAAATTCCTGCCTTCTTTCTGCCGGAAATATTTTGAAGAAATTAGTAGAAATACACATGTATACTTATTTTTTGACTGCTATAGTCAAAATGGATATTAGGGAGGGAAAATTATGGACCCACACATACGCGAACAAGAGTAAAGCACAGATAGACTACCTCTTTATAAACAGAAAATGGAAAAATAGTGCGATGAATTGCGAGGCATACTCCACTTTTGAGGGCGTGTCCTCCGATCATCGAATAGTCACGGCCAAAATACGTCTAAGCCTACGAAAAAACGCCACACGAACAGTGATAACTAGGCGCTATGACTGGGCCCTACTTAACAACAGAGACATTAGAGACAAATATGCATTAGAATTAAGAAACAGCTTCGAAACACTACGAGAGAAAACAGAAAAAGTTACCCCAAATGACGAATATGAAAACTTTGTTGAAGCACACCTAGAAGCGGCATCAAAGTGTATCCCAACAAAACCTAGAACAAAATATAGAGTCCCTTGGGAAACGTCAGAGGTTAGAGAAAAACGTGCACTCGTGAAAACTGCCTCCAAAAGCTATCGGAAGAACCCAACAAACATAAATGCCCGAAAACTAGAAAAAGCACAATATCAATTAGCAGGAATTTATCTAAAAGAACAGGCAGAATACATACAAAATCAGATAGATAAGATTAGAGACTCGGTGGAAGATAGACAATCCAGGATAGCCTGGCAAACAATAAACGAAGTAAGTAGAAGGAAGAGCACAGCCAAAGCAATATTGAAAGCTGCAAGCCAACAAGAAAGAGTAAAACTGTGGGAACAGCATTTCAAAAATCTACTAGGAAACCCACCGAAAATAACGGATGAACCGATCACCAGAATTATCAGTAAGCAATTAGACATTAAACTAGGGCCTTTCACCAAAGAAGAACTCGACTCGGTTCTTAAAAAAATTAAAAATAGGAAAGCTGCAGGGCTAGACGAGATCCCCCCAGAAGTGTGGAAGACTAGACAATTCGACGATATACTGCTCCGGCAATGCAACGCTGTCTATAGTCAAAATAGGATAGAAAGATGGATGAAGGAATGCATCCTTCCTTTCCCTAAAAAAGGCGACCTCGGATTAGCCAAGAACTACCGAGGGATAACGCTTACATCCATAGCAGCCAAAATCTACAATGCCCTACTACGAAACCGCATAGAACCCAAAATAGACAACATCCTTAGGAAAAAAACAAAATGGCTTCCGGAGAAATAGATCCACAACCTCACAAACATTGACCATCCGTAGAATCCTTGAAGGCGTCTGGGCAAAAAACCTTCAGGCGACATTACTATTTGTCGACTTTACCAAGGCCCTCGATTCCATCCACAGAGGGAAAATGGAACTAATCCTACTAGCATACGGCCTACCAAAAGAAACCGTAGCAGCAATAATGATCCTCTACAAAAACACAAAAGTAAAGGTACGTTCACCAGATGGAGACACGGAATACTTCGACATTGTTGCAGGAGTACTACAAGGACACACGCTAGCCCCATACCTCTTTATCATCTTTCTAGACTACGTGCTTAGAACTTCGATCAACAAAATCAGAGAAAATGGCTTCGAGCTGACTGAGAAAAGAAGCAAAATGTACCCCGCAAAAACAATCACAGACGCCGACTACGCTGATGACTTAGCGTTACTGGCGAATACGCCTAATCAAGCAGAGACACTACTGCATAGTTTGGAACGAGCTGCAGCAGGCATTGGCCTCCATGTCATTGCGCACAAAACTGAATATATGTGTTACAACCAAACGGGCAACATTACCACTCTAGACGGAGCCTCTCTGAGGCTAGTGGACAAATTCACCTACCTAGGAAGTAGCGTCTCATCAACAGAAAACGACATCGACACACGGCTGACGAAAGCATGGACGGCTATAGATAGGCTCTCAATAATATGGAAATCAGACCTGACCGATGAAATGAAGCGCAGTTTCTTCCAGGCAGCAGTTGTATCGATACTGCTATATGGATGCACTACATGGACGCTAACCAAAAAGCTGGAGAAGAAACTTCACGGCAACTACAAAAGAATGTTGAGAGCAATATTGAACAAGTCCTGGCGACAACACCCCACGAGACGCCAACTGTACGGCCACCTGCCTCCCATCACGAAAACTATACAGGTCAGACGAGCCAGACACCCCGGACACTGCTGGAGAAGCAAAGACGAGCTCGTAAGTGACGTACTACTATGGACCCCCACATATGGCCAAGCAAAAGCAGGACGACCAGCCCGAACTTACATACAGCAGCTATGTGAGGACACAGGATGTAACCCAGAAGACCTGCCGGAGGCGATGAACGATAGGGAAAAGTGGCGAGAGACGGTCAAGGATATCCGTGCTGGCGGCACGACTTGATGATGATGATGATTCATTGCCAAACTCTACAAAACGGAAACTCTGAAACAAGAAAATGAAATTCTTATAAAAGGTGTACTTATTTTTTAAATGATATCCATTCATGTTCGTTTTCGTGAGGATTGAACCTGCAACCTCCAGGTGATTTAACTTAGAGCTGTCTGTCTTTCTTTAAACATATTGTACATAAACCAATTATCTATATTCACTCTCACGTATCGTACATAACAAAAATATTTTCTTTTTATTTCGTTCTTCTAAGAATTTAAAAACCAGACCTTCCCAATATGATCTGATCGACTGTCTCTTTGTTTTGGAGGGAGGTTTTGTTTTTTTTTCTTGAAATCGATATCATTTGCGTCTTTATCGAAATTAAAGAAAAACTTCATCTCCGACTTTGGTATCCGCCTGCGTTCCGTACATACCGTACACACACGTGTAATAAACGACCCCTAATTTTTGGCTATGTTAGCCAACCAAAATATTTCTTTAACAGACAATCACATAAATAGAATATATTCAAACACTTTTTTTATACTTTCAAAACTGCTGTAATACCATTAAAAACCATCGTATCCATGACTCGGTATAATCTTCTGTTCGTCTGATTCAACGTGTTTTTGTATTGCCCAGTCGATTATTTATAATATTTGTAAATATATGTACGGTTGTTATTACAAGTAAATAATGTTAAGTAAAATCTTAATTATCTTTGTAGCAATACACACCAAATAGTACACCCCAATGAGTGTCCTGGATATGACACTAAACAACCTGATGGTGAGGCTCCAGAAATGTTTTAGGCTTTGGGGAATGCGGGGTACTCCTTTATTGCCATCGCTCCCAGGTCAACTTTAAACCCGAGTGGTAGCAACTGATCAGGTTTCTATCTATGGGTTCAATAGAATTAAACTGCATACTTATACTAAACTGAATTGTTCGTTGGTTGGTTGGGTTTTATGGCATATCAACCTTTGTAGGTTATTTAACGCCAAATCCATTTTTACGTAAATAATCAGTTCTATTTAAAACAATTCATTTTAGCATGAGTACATGGTTTAATTGTCAAAAACATTTCTATTTCAAACTATTCAGTTTATTCAAATAGTTATATATAACAATTCAGTTTAGAGTAAGTACAGCTTAAATGTCAAAAACAGTTCAATCTCAAACAATTTGGTTGTTTCAGTACATGTACAGTTTAATTGTGAAAAAGATTTCTATTTCTAGCTATGCAGTTTAGTCAAGCAGTTCTAATTCAGTTATTTCAGTTTAGTATAAATACAGATTTTGTTTACGCACAGTTAAATGTCAAAACACTTCTATGTTAAACAATACAGTTTCAATGTCAAAAAACAGTTCTATTTGAAATAATTCAGTTTAGCATAAGCACGCAGTTTAAATGTAAGTACGGTTTAATCGTCAAAAACATTTCTATTTCAAGTTATTCAGTTATATCAAACAATTCCGTTTAGCATTAGTATAGTGTTAGTTCTATTTAACCCATAGATAGGGCCTTACCAGGTGCTACCACCCCCGGGCCAGAGTGGACCTGGGAGTAATGGCAATGAAGGGGTGCTCCGTATTCTACAAAGCCCTAACATTAATGGGACCTCACCATCAGACTCTTTAGTGTCATATCCAGAACACTCATTGAGGGTCTTGCCCCTCTGCGGAGGTGCAGTCAGTGTATTCAACAGCCCCTGTCGACTGGGCAATACGCAGAGTTAATGTCAAAACAGTTTTATTTCAGATAATTCAGTTTAGCATAAGTACACATTTTAAATTTCAAAACAGTTCTATTTTAAACAATTCAATTTAGCATAAATACGCTGTTTAAATGCAAAAATAAGTATTGTGAAGGAAGCACGGTTTAGTTTTATTTAACCCATAGATAGGGCCCTTATCAGGTGCTGCCACACCGGGCCACAGTGAACCTGGGAGCGATGGCAACAAAGGGGTACTCTGCATTCTCTAAAAGTCCAGCATTACTGGAACCACACCCTCAGATTATTTCGTATCATATCCAGGACACTCGTTGGGGGGTATCTTAACATTCTGCAGAGGAGCAGTCGGTGTATTCTACAGCCCCAGCCGACCGGGCAATAAACTGAATTTTTTCAATTAGAACTGTTTGACTTAATTGAATTGCTTGAAATAGAAATGTTTTTGACAATTAAACTGTGTACTCATGATAACTGAATTGTTTGAAATGTAAGTGACTACTTGCATAAAAATGGATTTGGCGCTAAATAACTTACAAAGGTTGATATGCCATAAAACCCAACCAACCAACACCAAATAGTTGTGACTTTATATTGAAGAAATAGAGGTTTGCAACGCTACAGTGTTCAAATGAACGTTTGTGCTGATACGGTCTCAGTAGATGTTCTCACTATTTCTACGACTCTGATCTCATGATAACCTCACGATGAGAAAAAATGACAAACACACAAAACCCCCGTCTTGGTTCGTCAATACCAAAGTTTATTCGCTACTAAACTTTTTAAGTAGATATCCAGAGAATCGAAACAGAGAATGAAAATAGAGTCGACCGCGTTGGCTAGACAAAGAGAAACATGTCATGAGGAGAGAGAGAGAGAGAGAGAGAGAATAGATACAGACCTTAAATTATCTTCCACGTTTTCTCTGGAAGTTCTAAATGCTTTCTCGCATACAAATTTCAGAGGTTCGTCATTTAATGACGAGATGATACCATTCTGGCTTAAATATATGAACTCCGTTTTATCTATGTCAAGTAGAGACAGGTCCCTCTTCCTGCCTGCTGAAATCTATGCAGTTGATATAAGACCTGGGCAGGTGTATTCGCAAGAAGTACAAGAACTGCATTATCAGTATCAGTAAGAGTTTCTGCGGAATATCATCTTCTTGCTTTTTTAGGGTGAGTCCATTTTCTTATATTAGATCTTTTGACGTTCGTAGTATCTACATAGCAATATATATGCTATAGCAATATATACATATATACATATATATGTCATAGCAATATATATATGTGTGTGTGTGTGTGTGTGTGTGTGTGTGTATGTTGGTTGGTTGACCTTAGTCCAAACAGTTCTATTTCAAGCGAAATCCGGATCCGAGTGAACCAGAGAGCAATGGCAATAAAGAGGTACTCCACATTCCCCAAAAGCTTCAAGACTGGTGTCTAATGATCAAATGGTTTTATGTCTTAACTCTCAGCGTAGATGCAGTCGGTACATTTTACAGTTCCAACCGACTGTACTGCCAAATATCAGCGTCCAAACAAATGACTAGAATTGGTAAATAGGAATAGTTACTTAAAACCATATAATTGGCCACAAATTATTTGTGTGAAAATATAGCAATGTGCAAATAATTCATATAAGAATATATACATGTTTAAATATATGTATATACAAATATACATGAACATATATACATATATATACATATGAGTATATAACAATACGTACATATATACATAAATATATATTGGTATATACTCATATATATATATATATATATATACCGCCCCTTATATATATATATATATATATATATATATATATATATATATATATATATAAGAATATGCCAATATATATAGATTTTTATATATATATATACATATTGCTGCGCCTCCATGTGCCCAGCCGGCTTGCAGGATGCTGTTCGATCCCGCCAAGTCCACCAGTTAACGCAGGGCACAGACGTTGCCTGTGGTCAGCCGAGCGCTATTTAGTGTTACACATATCACCAATTCCCAAGCGGAACCACATTTTAAAGCTACTGGGCGAGTTATTGGTGAAGTATTAAGAGTCAAAACTGCCGACTGGCAAGCTTCCCCCCTCAAATACAAGGTCTTCGACAAATACAATTCTTCCACAACAAAAAGGACTCTGAAATGCCGTGTTTGGGTTAACAAGACTAAAAACAATATTCTTTTATTCAATAAAAGAAAGAAACAAAGAAAAATAATTCAGGCAAAAGTCAAGAGCGAGAAAGTCTTTCTGTATTTCGGAGGAGCCTCCACTAAAATATCCGTATCCTGGACTAAGCCCACATAAAATATCTTTATCCCCAGACAAGTCCTCCATAAAATATCTGTTAATGGCGGAAGATGACAAGGTAGTTCGACAACGGTAGACACGGCCCGCTTTCCTTCAGACTATGGGATTTAATGGCAGAGCACGTGCTCCAAATCTCGATTTTATCATTTCAGTATGAATGCAGCAGGGTAAAGTTGAATATACTTAAATTGAATGTTCACTTTCTTGGAGTTTTGTGGAATTTATTCTCTTCTCTTTTTTTCTTTCATTATTGGGTTTTCACAACATGTTGATTGAAGGATACACGTCTTATTTCAGATAAGACCAGGATTAATTATTGTTCCTTTTCTCGTGGACAAGTCTTTTATTTGGGTATTCGTTTAACGAGGCCACCATACCTCGGAGTTTGAGTTCATTCAAAGGATAAGCTTTTCTCTTTTCTCTGTGTTCTCTGCACGGGATTATTTTGGAATTTGGGTTTCTTCCATATCTCAAATTATGTTCTTGCTTTTTCAAAGAACACAGGCAACTTCTTATGCGTCTTCATCCTTTGACGACTACATTTCAACTCATTATACGTCCTCACCCTGTGATGAATAAACGGCAACAAACTTATTTCCATAGTTTGAAAACTTACTAAGTGCTGACTTTTAGCCGTTTTTCTCTCAAAACCAATCGTGGTCGTAGGTCTGTCTCTCCATTGATACAAACATGGCTAATAGAGAGTGAGGTCCTACCATGCCTATCTTACCTTGTAATGATAGAGAGGGTGGGAGAGAGAGACGGCCTCTCCGCTGCCAATTCTGCTTACTACTATCGTCGTCCGATAGGCAGCGTGTCACAATTCTTTTCATCACAACCCGGAGAATGCATTAGGGGGTCATATTTCCTCGTCACAATATATATATATATATATATATATATATATATATATATATATATATATATAATGTCCCAGGAGACCAGAGTTCAATCTCAGGTCGATTCATACCAAAAACTCAAAAAATGGTACTTGATTCCTCCTTTCTTAACACTCAGCATTATAAGGTACGTTTCAAGGGAAGAGATTAGCCTCTCCCCTACACCTCGGTGTAGTAGCTATTGAAAACAGAGCCTTCGGGTCGTCTTCGACTATGGTCGCTTCCTTATATATATATATATATATATATATATATATATATGGGGGTTGTAATCTGCGTTTTGCATAACGGTTATCGTCATAGGAAATAGAATAGACGAGCCAAGTTCAAATCCTAGACAAGGCTTTGGCCTTTGAATTCACGCTAATACATTCAAAAAGGCATGAACCCGTCTGTTCTCCCTCAGGTTAGGGATAAATATTTGTTCGGACTTTGTTTAAAAAACTCTTGCCTTGTTCAAGCAACTGGTCTGGGAGGTAAAAGAAAAAAAATCTGAATTCAGACCAGCTGTACTTGAATCATCTTACTTGGATAATTGGTGTGATGGGTGATAAGTGGCCATACATATGGATTTGTTAAAAAAACACGAAATATCCTTGAGTTGTTCCTATTTAGCTTTTTCTGCGGGCTTTTAGTTAGAGTCAAAGTGGTGTGACAATACACTCGTTTTGTTTGGTTTCCTTTTAATGGCATATCAACCTTCATGGGTTGATTAAAGGATTCCTTGCAGGAGAAAAGTAATGGCACTGAAAGAAAATATGAGCTCTACTTTTAGAAAGAATCGAAACGTACCGTTCGCTGCGACCGAAGAAATAAATAAAGAGCTTGACCGATTAGTGAATATGGGCATATTATCGAATGTGGAATTCAGCGAATGGGCTGCTCCAACGGTGTATATAAGAAAAAATCTCAGGATATCCGGGTATGCGCAGATTTTTCTACAGGAGTGAATGCTGCACTCAAGGATTACCACTATTCTCTCCCCAGCCCAGAAGAGGTTTTTAATAAATTAAATGGAGGAAAAGTCTTTTAAAAAATTGACATAAGCGAGGCCTACCTCCAGATTCCAGTAGAAGAAAATAGCTCTAAACTACTCAGTATTAACACACACACAGGGCTGTACAAATTCGACAGACTAGTTTTGGGAATAAAAGTCACACCGGCTATCTTCCAATAGGTGATGGACACCATGCTGAGCGGCTTTGACTTTACTTTCGCTTATCTTGATGATATTGTAATTAGTAGAAAAACGAAGGAGCTACACAGAGAACATCTAAACAAGGTTTTCGCACAAATACGGGAATTTGGGTTCAAGGTAAAGGAAGTAAAATGTGATTTCTGTATGAACAAAATCAAATATCTGGGACATATAATTGACAAAGACTGGAGACGTCCCGACCCAGAAAGGGCTCTAGCTATCCAGGATATGCCCGCCCCTGATAATGTTACGACATTACAGAGCTTCCTTGGACTTGCAAACTACTACCAAACTTTCATAAAAAATTTGCACGATCTCCGCGCCCCACGAAACGAACAACAAAAAAAAAAAAAAAAAGTGAAAATCGCTGCCCGAATGTCAAACAGAATTTGACCAAATTAAAAGGGCATTAACATCTGATCTTTTTCTCACGCACTATGATTTTACGGGTCACCTAGAAGATTTCTACGACCTAATTGTAGTGGATAGTTACTCTAAATGGCCTGAGGTTCTCAGATGCAGAAGACCTACTCCGGGAACAACTAGTGGGTTCCTACATGAACTGTTTGCGTGGTTCGGTGTTGTAGATTGTGTGGTCAGCGACAACGGAAGCCAATTCACATGAGTCGCATTCAAGGAGTTCTGCGAAATCTTCCAAATAAAGCATATAACCACACCACAATATCACCCAAGATCAAACTGCAATGCTGAATTTTTTGTAGACACGTTAATGCGAGCAATCAAAAAAGCATCAGCTACCCCGACGGACAAGGCACTACAGCAATTTCTGCTGGTATATAGAATCACACCAAATCCCAATACACTATTGGCAGTCTCACCAGCCGAGACGATATTTGCCAGAAAGATAAGATCCGTCTTCGGTAAGCTACTCCCGAAAAAAAATTAGCTACGAAAGACCACATTAGCCCTAAAAAAAGATTCAACCCGGGAGAAAAAATTTACTTTACAAATATCAAAATAATACGTCCTGTTGGGAAAGTGGAATAATTAAAAAAAGAATTGGTGATATGCTGTACATTGTAGAAGGACCCCAAATACACACCTAAGAGACACCAGAACCAGTTACAGAAACGCCGTTTGAACGACTGCAACGACCTACCACAAACAGAAGAAGAGCTAATAGACACCATTTTCGACATGTTCCCCAACCAACACATGAAATACGTCGGTCAGGGAGGAAAAGAAAATTCACCGACCCGTTGATGATCGACCCCAAAACAAAAATATATTAACAGGACTTTTAAGAAGAAAAACGCTTGGGGAGGGGTGTTGTGGGACCCTTATTCATCTTACCATAATGGACTCTTCTCACCGTTATTAGTACCGAGAGATTTCGATGCCAGTCGGGCAGATCTATATCGGTGTTATCCGAACAGTACGAGACTTCTTACCTTTTCTATATAACTCTATCTTTCTTGTGTAA
The DNA here is from genome assembly GCA_963585895.1 of Sepioteuthis lessoniana. Taxonomy (NCBI): domain Eukaryota; kingdom Metazoa; phylum Mollusca; class Cephalopoda; order Myopsida; family Loliginidae; genus Sepioteuthis; species Sepioteuthis lessoniana. The sequence goes on along the minus strand of CAUZXS010005325.1, from coordinate 50,132 downwards.
TATAATCTATTATCTAATATCCGTGTTTGTATTTTAATTAGAAACCCTTTCCTGGGCCACAAAAGATAGATGGAGAGATTACTAAAGAAAAAGGTTTTGTGTTTATGATTGCGCATAAATTTGTCAAGTAAAATTGGCCAATAGGTTTTTATCAAAATTTATCAATCTGTTTAGTAATTTTTCATCCATTCTTCAGTTTTATCAATTAATTTCTTGAAAGATATATATATATATATATATATGTGTGTGTGTGTGTGTGTGTGTGCGTTTGTGTGTGTATTTATGATCTTATTCTCTGTTTATAGGAATTTAGCTTCCCTTTTGATTTTAGATTTAGGTTATCCTCTTTAGGAGTAGAAAAGGCTTCGATACAGACACACACAGACACACGCCAACACACACACACACACACACATATATATATATATATATATATATGCATACGCGTGTCAATTTACACAAGCAGGATGCGACACAAGGTTAATAATTAAACGTTTTAAAAGTTTTGATTCAAAGGTTACCTTCTCCGAGAACTATTGCTACAACAAGATCAAAGAGATTAGACTGCCCTACTATTTATCCTTAGCTTTAGAGAGAATAGGTGCATTCATAATTTGTCCAAGGGCATTAGTGATAGTGAAATGCAAATGGGCTCAACCCGGATTTGTTCTCGGTTCGTGGTGTCCATTTCCGACTACAATAAACATTTCACCACAAGTGCATATATATATATATATAAGTGCAGAAACTTTCAAAATGGGGTTACACATTGGAACATCAGTTGGTACACATGAATCCCATGCAGTGAGAGGTTACAGTGTTTTTTCCTGAATCAATCGAGTAGAACACCAAAAAAGATGTTTTCTTTTTCCTTTGATATATATACACACACACACACACACACACACACACATATATATATATGTATATATACACTGGCAGTCTAAAGTATTTGCCGACCCACAAAAATATTAATTTATCATCCTAAAAGTGTTATTTAAATGAAACAAATTATGCACCACAATGTTTTTATTTATTTTACTAAATACAAGTCTTCCTCATTCTGTTTTACCTAAGTATAACCAGGTAACCATTGACCTGAGTATAACCAAGTATCTCTTGACCTGAGTATAACAAAGTGTCTGTTGACCTGAGTATAACCAGGTATCTCTTGACCTGAGTATAACCAGGTATCTCTTGACCTGAGTATAACCAGGTATCTCTTAACCTGAGTATAACCAATTATCTGTTGACCTGAGTATAACCAATTATCTGTTGACCTGAGGTCTTTTATTTGTTTCCCTGTCCATTTTTTGTTTGTCTGTAATCTTTACTTTACATAGATGTGTGTATAGCGTGAGCTTATAAAGGGCAACATTATCAGTACTCAGCATAGCGGTCGTATCACCCCTTTTAGAAAGCAGAATTGACACTAGACGGATTATAATTGGTGACATTACTGTATCGTCTTTGAGATAGATAGATAGATAGATAGATAGATAAGGAATACTTATATGCATGAATTTACATACACTTCTATTATTTTAACCAGTCGGCAAAAAACACGCAGAGAGAAAACTCTGGGAAAATAGGGTCCAAAAGTCACTTGTTCCCGAGACAAAAATAGTTAGATTTCAAAATAATTTGTACTTTCGGAAATCTGATTGGACAGAGTGATCACGTGCTAGCGTCATAAACTACGTCCGGGCGTTGAACTTCGAAGAAATTCTTCCTCTATAAAAAAAAGCATGCGCTTGGAGCAGGTCACGTGACTAATTTACCTATATATTCCACGCTTTCAAAAATAAACACGCCTCACGGAGCCTTCAACATTCTTCGCTCTCCAAGCTAACCACAGCACAAACCTCGTCTTCAACACCTCCCTCAATTGACTAAATGTCGTTGACAAGCTTCTTCTCATGCAATCGAACAACATCGAACATAAGGTACATACTCACCTGAACGAGAGAGAAACGACTGAATATAGCATGCCGGAACATTCAGAACCATGCTAGACACAGCGAACTACGGTTGCCTAAATTATTGTTTTCCTCTAATTGCACAAGAACTGCAAAAAACTCAAAGTTGACATTGTCAATCTCAGTGAATCTGCTTTGCAGAGGAAGGTAGCCTATAAGAACACGGAGCTAACTCTATTGGTCAGGAAAATCAGTTGTAGAGAAACGTCTTCCAGGCGTCGGCTTCGTGGTCCGAATTTCATCGTTTCCAAGCTTGAAAACTGTCCAACAAGTATCATGGCTACGCGCCTCCTACTTAGTAATCAACAATATGCTACGATCTTCAGTGTTTACTCCCCAAATCTTCAAGTTTTTCCTGCAGTTTTACTCTAATCTACGAAGTCTCTGACGAGACTCTTCTGCAAGAGACAGTATCATAATCCTTAGTAATTTCAACGTTAGATTGGACCCAGATTCTGTGGCCTGGAAGGAAATGTTTCGGAGATATTGTGTTGGTAACTGTACGGTTGATAGTTCCCAGTCGAGGTATGAAAATGACAACGTCCCATTCCCTAGAACACTTTATGAATAACTTAAAACTGGACTTCTGTAGACATCTGAAGAAGAACAAAGAACAAAGGAGGGATAGTTGTATGTCATGTTCCTTGATCTGATTAAAGCATTCAATACAACAGAGAAGAAATATGGCAGATCATAGAATGACACGACTGTCGCCCAACATGATCATCCAGCCCTATGTAGACCAACTAAGCCAATTCACACTCAACTGTAACCTCTCGAAACTATTTCCTATCATCAACAAAGTGAAGCAGAGTTGCGTCCGGTTAATTACTCTCTACACCTTCTTTTTCAGAATGATTCTAATGCAGTTCCCACATGATTCAAATGATGACGATAGTCTACATCAGATATCGTGTTTATGGCAGCCTGTTTAATCGCCGACGATCATCTACTCGTACGATAAACCTTGAATAATTGATCCGAGACCTCAGCTATGCTGATGATGCTACCGTTGTTGCCCACACGGAAGGAGCCTTGCAGTTAATAACCTCCATTTTCACAAAGGCTTCCCAGATCTTTGGGCTAAAAGTTGGCTTAAAAAAGATGGAGGTACTCTACCAGGTTGTACCTCTGGAAGAGAACCGCCATAGCCAAATTACCACTTGGGTTAATGGGTTGAAAATGGTTCACCTTCTTAGGATTCACAATCACATCAAATGACAAGCTCGACAAGGAAGTACAGTAGATAAGAGGCTGGAAAGGGCTAACAGTGCATTTAGTAGACTGCACAAACGAGTAATTTATACACCAAATAGTACCCCACCAGCTCTGGGGAATGCTGAGTACCCCTTCATTGCCATTGCTCCCTGGTCTACACAGGCCCGTGGTGGTAGCACATGATAAGGGTCCTATCTATGAGTTAAATTTGTAAAATAATGGCCAATGGATTTCGTTTTATGCCTTTGGTTTTAGTCAGGCTGAGAACCTTTCGGCTCAGCACATTGGTTAGTTAGGTGCAAACTTGAGCGCAGGTGTTGAGTCGCGCGCGGGGAGGATATGTCGTTCACAGATGTCAAAAAAAAAATCCCAAAGAGACATTGTGACTAGGGATGTGAATGATGTCATGCACCGGAAGCACGCACGGGGATTTGGGGGATTTTGAAAAATGTCAGTTAGTTGAGAACTAGACTCCGAACGGGAAAGATCAACTTTCGGGGCTCGCTGTGGCCAGACGAATTTGTGTGCTATGGGCGCAAAACGTATTGGTGGTGGTGGTGGGGGGGGAGATGGAAAAGCCAGCATAGAAAGATTGTGCCTCTCTCATTATGTCGAAAAACCTTTTAACTCAAGGGTAATAAAGAGTTTCGTACCTGACTTAAGAAGTCGTTACGTGTTTTTCGTGTTTCGGGATTCCTCTGTTCTATGTATATATGTTATGAACATTCTATGTACGTTTCACATATCCGTATCTGGCTATGGTACAAATAGAACTAAACAGTGCTTTGAATTTACTGTTTTTGGCATTTAAACTACGTATTTATGATAAATTGAATTGTTTAAAATAGAACTATTTTGACATTTAAATTGTGTACTTATGCTAAACTGAATTGCTCAAAACAGAACCCTTTTAACATGTAAACTGTGTACTTATGCTAAACTGAATTGCTCAAAACAGAACTCTTTTAACATGTAAACTGTGTACTTATACTAAACTGTATTATCTGAAATTAAACTGTTTTGACATTAACTCTGTGTATTGCCCAGTCGGTTGGGGCTGTAGAATACACCGACGGCTTCTCTGCAGAGAAGTAAGACGCCTAGACCCAATGAATATCCTGCATATGGCACTAAATAATCTGATGGTGAGGTTCCAGTGATGCTGGGGCTTTGGTAATGTGGAGCTTCTCTTCATTGCCATTGCTCCCAAGTCAACGCTGGCCCAGAATGGTAGCAACTTATAGGTCCCTATCTATAGGTTAAATAGAACTAAACTCAATATTTATGCTAAACTGATTTGTTTGAATTAGAACTGTTTGACTAAACTGAATAGCTTGAAATAGAAATGTTTTTGACAATTAAACTGTGTACTCATGCTAAACTGAATTGTTTCCAATAGAACTGACTACTTGCATAAAAATAGATTTGGCGTTAAATTACTTACAAAGGTTGATATGCCATAATACTCAACCAACCAACCAACCAACCCCAAATAGTTGTAACTTTATACAGCAGAAATAAAAGTTTGCAACGCGACGGTGGTCAAATGGAAATTTGTGCTGATACGGTCCCAGTAAATGTTCGAACTACTTTTACGACTTAAATGTCACTCGGACCTTGTGATAACCTCACCAAGAGAAAAAGTGACGAACATACAAAAAACCCCTCTTGGTTCATCAATACTAAAGTTTATTCGCTATTACACTTTTTAAGTAGATATCCGGAGGGTCGAAACAGAGAATGAAAATAGAGTCGACCGTGTTCGCTAGACAAAGAGAAACATGTCATGAGGGAGAGAGAGAGAGAGAGGGAGCAGACACAAACCTTGAATTATTTTCCATGTTTTCTCCGGAAGACCTAAATCGTGTTTCTTCGCGTACTAATTTCAAAGGATCGCTATTTAATGACGAGATGGTACCATTCTGGCTTAAATATATGAACTCTGTTTTATCTGCGTCACGTAGAGACTGATGAAGTCTATGCTGCTGAGATTAGACCTGAGCAGGTGAATTCGCAGGAAGTGCTATAACGGCATTATCAGTATCAGTAAGAGTTTCTGCGGAATACCATCTGCTTCTTGCTTTTTTTTTTTTAGGGTGAGTCAATTTTCTTATTTAGATCTTCCGACGTTCGTAGTATGTACATCGTATGCACGGCCATAACAACATATATATATATATATATATATATATATATATATATATATATATATATATATATATATATATATATATAATTTATTCTTTATACAATTTTGGTTAAAGACAACGGAAATTTTCTTATATATAATCTTATAGTGTTTTTTTTTTGTTTTGTTTTCTAGATTTTTTGCGAGTTTCTTTGAACTTGCCCAAAGTTCTGCTTCTAAGCGTTTTCGATCACATCCAATGATCATATCATTTGATCAGCAATAACACCAAATTCATATACACAAATAATAACAAAAAATATATCAGTATTAACAAACTATCAGTATTAACAATTAACAACCAAACACAAATATTCAACGCTGGCATAAATCTACTAAACATCTTTGACAATTAACATGCAAAGAAAAACACTTTTACGAATTATAAACCCTTCCAAAAAAATAAATATCGCATCCAATTTATTCGAAAATAAACAATTCCAACAAAAATTCCCCTGAGGACCATCAGTTGATATGATGAAAACCCAGATACAAATAAACTAGCAAGAAACCTCGAGAAAAAGATATAAGATTATAAAAAAGGAAAGTCCCCTGGTCTTTAGCAAAACTTGTATATATATAAATATATATATATATATATATATATATAAAGAGAGAGGAGGGAGAGGTAGAAAGAGAAAGATGCAGGATCATAGTACATAGATGTTAAATAAATAAGATTAACCACAGACAAATGGATTGTATCTTTCTTGAAATCTCTATTAGCTTCCTTTTTTAACAAAAGTTACATACATTTAGATAGATAGATAGATAGATAGATAGATAGATAGATAAATAGATAGATTGATAGATAGATAGATAGAATTAAAAAGATAGATTGATTGAAGAATAGATTTATAGATGCAAAGATAAATATATACATCAAATGAGATAGATAGATAGATAGATAGATCAAAACTGTCGTAGGAAATGAGAGAATTAACTAAATTGATTAATAAAAACTGATTGGTCATTTACAAAACCTGACTCACGTACAAATCATATAAACAATATTTATTTTCAGATGTTTTCATTTTGTTTTGTTTTGCTTTGTTTTGTTTTGTTTTGTTTTAGAAAATATTCGCAAAGGTATATTTGATTTTAGAGTATTTTAATTAATCGTGAGAAATATGTGCTTGAATCTTGTCAAGCGGTAAAAAATCAATGACTGCGTTCATTTTCTGTTTTTGACTCTCTGTCAGTCTTTTGTCACTCTTCTTGTTCTTGTATGTATGTATGTATGTATGTATGTATGTATCACTCTTTACACTTAAAATTTTTAGACTATTTCGACCATGTATAATATATATATATATATATATATATATATATAGAGAGAGAGAGAGAGAGAGAGAGAGAGACACTCATTTATCCAGCCAGCTGTGGCTGTAAAAAACACCGACAGCACCTCTACAAGGGGTAAGACTCCCCAACGAATGTCCTCGATATGACAGGAAACAATCTGATGGTAAGGTTCCAGTGATGCTGGGGCTTTGGGGAATGCTGAATGCCCCTTCATTGCTCCCTAGTCCACTCTGACCCGGAGAGGTAGCATCTGATAAAGCCCTATCTATGATTTAAATATAACTAATCTGCGTACTTATGCTAAAGTAAATTACTTGAAATAGAACTATTTTGATATTTAAACTGCGTACTTTTGCTAAATTGAATTGCTTGAAATAGAAGTTTTGACATATAAACTGCGTACTTATGCTATATTGACTTGCTTGAAAGAGAAATGTTTTTGCCATTGAAACTATACTTCACTAAATAGAATTATTCGAAAGAGAACAGTTTTGATATTTAACTGTGTGTAAACAAAAACTGTACTCATACTAAACTAAATTGTTTGGATTAGAACTGTTTGACAAAAGCTTGAAAGAAAATGTTTTTGACAATTAAACTGTGCACTTATGCTAAACTGAATTGTTTGAAATAGAACAGTTTATTTGTATGAAATTTAATTTGGCATTAAAAAACCTACAAGTATTGATATGCCATAACCCCACACACACACACTCATATATATAAATATATATATATATATAGTTTCTGACAATCATTCTTACGGTAATATTAGAAACCACTGATATATTTACTGTTTCAGATTTTCTCACGGCATCTATCTATCTATCTCAGTTGGGTCAGCGCTTATTAATTCACGTTTCAAATTTACATTCCTATATTTTTCATGAAATTTAAAGAACACACTCTATACTTGACAGTCTCTCTCTCTCTCTCTCTCTCTCTCTCTCTCTCTCTCTATCTATCTGTGTCTTTCTCTCTCTCTCTCTCTATATATATATATATATGTGTGTGTGTGTGTGTGTGTGTGTGTGTGTGTGTGTGTGTGTGTGTGTGTGTTTCTAAATCCCCACCCAGCCTTTCAATAAAATTCAAAAGACTCTCTCGAAACTGTAGAATTATTCCATATAGAAAGGCACAAATGTTGATATCCAATGAAAATAGAACTCATTAGAGTAATATCATGACTATTATAAATTCCCTCCAAAACTCTTTTGAAAAAAAGTTTTTAAAAATATAAAAAAAAACAATAAAGAAAGAAAGAATGAATTAGAGTGGGTGGGCAGAGAACAAAAGGTGTATTTCATTTGTTTATCAAAAAAAAAACATCCATTGCCGAAAAAAACACAACAAGCAACGATTATATTCAGCTAATTAGAACTGAAGTATGTTAATACGGTGAAAATAAAATGTTTTAACATAAATATATTAGTGATTCCTAGTTTTGATGAGCGAGATTTTATATATATATATATATATATAGTATTCTTTGGTCCAGTTCAACCGGAGTTGGGAGTAATTCCATCAGGACAAGAAATTATTCATGAGTTAATATTTAAATTTTCCTGGTAAAGAGCTCAATGTAACAATAATACAGAGCAATAAATTCTTCAAGAAAAACAACAAAACCGGTCACATAGGATTATAAATATATTTCCATCCTGTTACGCATTTTTGAAATTTCCAAAAACACGAAAAAAAAATAAGAGGACTTCTTCAGATCTTTTAGGTTTTTTTATCTAAAAGATCTGAAGAAGTCCTGTTGATTTTGTTTCGTGTTTTTTCAAATTTCAAAAACACGTAACAGGATGGAAATATATTTATAATCCTATGTGACCGGTTTTGTTGTTTTTCTTAAAGTATATATATATATATATATATGTATATGTATATTGGTTAGCATTTTGTCAGACAGATTGTAGCCTGCCTTGCATAATTTGATTGCTCCTAAGTAATGTCGAACTGTAAAAACCCGGACAATTCATGACACAGTTCATTTGGTTCGCACTGTCACAGGAAAAGTCGGGGGTAAAAACACGTTGATCAATTTAGATCAATCCAAGTCCTTTGATACGGTTGACCAGCGTTTTTGGAGGCTTCATACGAGTGACTTTTTACTACCGGATTCGCCTTCTGAATGCATCACCCGGAGATAACCCCAGTGGACCCATTCAGAAGTTAGAGGTGATGAAGATCAAAATGCTTTGTTAAGGATATCCAGTCACACAAGCTACACATCCTCCACGGAATAACGCCATCTCGTGCTTCTATCACGGCTAGGTGTTCAACCCATGCTGGCGATGTTAGCGGTGTCAGTGACAAGTCTACTGTTTGTTTCGTGGAAAAGGCATACTCTTACGACCCAATCAATTGGTTAGATGACGGACCGAGTTCGATACTCGGCGTCTAGATTGGCCCCGATCTTCAACTGGAGAAGATTTGCTCAAAGGTACTGGAAAACGTCGTGGCCGCTATTCACGTATGGTTGAAAGAATGTTCTCCTTAAAGAACATGCCAAGATGTGTATATCGCATATCTACCATCTTGTGCATAACTAACAACCATTGCTTTCTCTCCAGTGTACCAACCTTAAAAGATCCTTTTTCTAATTCAACATGAGCAGATGGACTTCCTTTACGACCTTCGGAGACGAAAACTTAAATGATAGGAAGGACCACCGGTTGCCCAGAAACGAATACACCTTTTATGGCGAGTGTTCATGTTAGACATGCAACACATGAAATTAACTTTTAAACTCACAATTTGTTAGTATCAAGACACCAGTCAATAAAGATAACTCGAATCCAGCTTTTAACGTTTACATCCAGTGTCATAAGATGGATGTTTCAACTGGCAAACTTCAAATTAAATGACTTACCTGGATTTGGTATTTTATAGTAATTAGAAGGTTTATACTTCCTATGGTCGAACGTAAAATTCCTATATATTTCAATCAAATAGTCGGCATGCTCTGAAAGCTTTCTCTTGGGTAAACATTGTTCTCTTTGACTGTTGAGTAAGGCATTAAATCAGATATTAGTGCGAAGGCTGTTCGAGACATCTTAATAGATTCACTCGATATAACCAAGGAGAAAGGTTACTTCTTGTGACACTATGTCACAATTAAACCAGGTGCCAAGTATCTAGCTTAGTCCGTCCGTCTATCCAACTGACTGGGCCGGGAAGAGTACAACTCATTTACGAAACAAACAGCAGACTTATCATGGTTGATTTTAACCATTGACATCGCTAATATCGCCGGTGTAGGCTGAACACCTGGCCGTGGAAGTACTGTCAATGGATAATAATCATGAAGACTAAGACGAGCTCGCTGGGACGAAAGAGAAGGGTCGCTTCTTGTGACCATGAACGCCTGAGTTGAGATATCTCAAGAGTGAAGTCATCACTCACTTGGTTAGGGGTTCGTAAGGCCCTCGGTATAGGCAAGGGAGGTTTTTCGCAGGTGGTTTGGCATTTTTGCCAGAATGCGTCCAATGAATTGATGTAGGGGTGTAGATTTTCTGTTAAATAATCTGTTATCCCGATATCTGTGTTTGTGTTTTCAATAGAGACTCTTTCCGGGGCCACAAAAGATAGATAGATACATTGATAAATTACTAAAGAAAAAGGTTTTGTGTTCATGATTGCACATAAATTTGTCAAGTTAAATTGGGCAATAAGTTTTTATCAAAATATATCAATCGGTTTTGTAATTTTTCATCCTTTCTTCAGTTTTATTACTTAATTTCTTGAAAGATATATATATATATATATATATATATAAGTTGGCGACGGTAGTCAAGGGCGACCCAAAGGTTCCTTTTCGATGTACATATATGTATATATATATACGTATATATATATATATATATACACGTGTTTGTGTGCGTATTTATGATATTATTCTCTGTTCATAGGAATTTAGCTTCCCTTTTGATTTAGGATATACTCTCTAGGTGTAGAAAAGGCTTTGATATATACATACATACATACATATATATATATATATATATATATATTTATATATATATATATGCATGTGTGTGTAAATTTACACAAGCAGGATGCGACACAAGGTTAATAATTAAACTGAGTTTTATAGGTTTGGATTCAAATGTTTCTATCTTCGAGAACTATTGCTCCAACAAAATTAAAGTGCCTGCCCTACTATTTACCCATAGCTAGAGAGAGAATATGTGCGTTCATAATTTCTCCGAGGGCGTCAGTGCTATATGAAAGACAAATGGACTCAACCCCGATTTGATCTCGGTCCGTGATGTCCATTTTCGACTACAATAATCATTATACCGCAAGTGTATATATATATATATATATATATATGTGTATATATGTATAAGGGCAAAAAGTTTCAAAATGGGGTTACTCATTGGAACATCAGTTGCTACACATGAATAACATGCAGTGATACGTTACAGTGGTTTTTTCCTGAATCAATCTAGTAGAAAACAAAAATACACAGCTGCAAAACAGATATTCTTTTTTCATTTGCTATATTCAATACATATATATATATATATATATATATATATATATATATATATATATATGTAGAGAGAGAGAGAGAGCGTAAGAGAGAGAGGCACACTTTACAAAGAAACACATGAACACACAAACTTATATATATATATATATATATATATATATATATATATATATATATATATATATATAAAGATTTACCTCTATATAAGTGGTGAAAAACAAACTGAACTGCACTTGTTTAAAGCGATTCAACTGCATCAGAAACACTTCAGTTTTCAATTCTTCAACCTTGTAAAACGAATATCAAAATGAATAAGTGAGTATTTCATAGAATTTATCATAATCTCAACTTTTTCAAATGTTTGTATATATCATATGCTTACAATATACTTTTATTTTATATTACATTTGTCCACTTCCATCTATATATCCGGCCCTGATTGCAGGATAAAAACTAATTCCTAAAAGTCCTCTTTTTCAGTAGCTTGGGTATATATATATATATATATATATATATATATATATATATATATATATATATACAGATATATATATGTACATATACATATATATATATATATATATGTATATGTATATATAAACGACCAACATACGGAGTGAATTCATGCTGTTGTTCAAGTTGATTTGATCACATGAAAAATGTTTATGTTTTCAATTTCTTCAACCCAAGCAACAAAACTGAAAATGAATATGATTCTGAGGACATTTCCTTGAACCTAACTTATAGACGTCTTCTTCGATAGCCTGCATATATATATATATATATATATATATATATATATATCCTACCAGTCAAAAGTATTTGCCTACCCACCAAAATCTTAATTCATTATCCTAAAATGAAACAAATTACGCACCACAATGTTTTTATTTATTTTAATAAATACAAGTCTTCCTCAGTCTATTTGACCTGACTGTAACCAGGTATCCCTTGACCTGAGTATAACCAGGTATCTTTTAAACAGCCTTCTTTCGTACTAAAAATGAAACTTCCCAGAAATACAGCGGATTATACTGTTATGAGACATCTGGAAACGGAATAAAATTAAATCAAAAGTTGATCTAGTAGACCAAAAGCAACCAGAGCAGACGACAATTTTATCAGAGTCACCAACTTGCGTGACAGAAAGCAGACTGCTCCAAATATCAAAGCCCAACTGAACCAATATCCTGAATAAAATGTGCCAGCATCCACTTTGAGGAGAAGACTCTGTGAAGCTGACATATACTGCAGTGGTACCAGGGGAATAAAGACTATATAATAGTGCTGTGGAATAAAGCCTTTTGGATTGACGAAGTTCGAAAATTTTCCGTCAATTAGGAGGGTCTATATAAGGCATAGGTGTAGAGAAAGATCTACAAACCCCAGTATCACACCAACGATAAAGACTTTATTATGGTGTGTGTATGAGGAGGGGTTTCCAACTGAAAAGTCGAGGATTTCCACCAGGTGAAAGGCAAATTGAATCAGACTGACTATCACAGCATACTGCACAATTACGCAGTCCCATCTGGAATGCGGATCGTTGGTCAAGGGTTTGTACCCCTCCAAGATAATGACCCAAAGTATACTAGTAAACTCTGTCAGAGTAAAAGCAAAAAGGAACAGCATGGCCCTCAACTGATGTCTTGGACGGCGAAATCAGCAGACTTAAATCCCTTTGATTTAGTATAGGATCAACTTGAACGAAAAGACAAAGCTAAACAACGCACGAGTCGTCTTTTTCAATAAATAACATTTATTCATATAAACAGTGGTGATATACGCTGAATTGATGCAGGTGCCTAGGCTCTTTGATCAAATAAGAAATGTTTCAGTTTTCACCCTCTTCAACCAGAGCAACAAAACTCAAAGTGATTATATGATTATTTCATAGAATCTATTTCAAAAGTGTTCTGGATTTTTTATTAAATAATCTGATCGTGAGGTTCCAGTTATGTTGGAGCTCTGGGAATTGCAGAGTACTACTTCATCGCCATTGCTCCAAGGTCTGCTCTGGCCCAGACTGTTGCACATGATACAGTCTTATCTATGGGTCAAATAGAACAGTTTGACACTTAAACTGCATATAAACAAATGACTGACGTTTAGTGAATTGTTCGTAATACGTACCGATAATTGGACACATTTAACTGTGCAAAAAGAACTTGCTTTGGCTTGCTTGAAAAAAAAAACTGTGTTTACAAATCGTATATACTTAATATGTATGTATAAAAAGGATTTGACATTAAATAACCAACAATGGTTGATATACCATAAAAACAAAACAAACGATATATATTTTATATAAATGTATAAAAAGGATTTGGCATTAAATAACCAACAATGGTTGATATACCATAAAACCAAACCAAACGATATATATTTTATATAAATGTATAAAAAGGATTTGGCTTTAAATAACCTACAAGGGTTGATATAGCCATAAAACAATACAAACAGCCGATGAATAGCATATATGTAAACTGCGAAGATTCAGGCTGAATTCATGAAGGTGTCTCGGCTCTTTGGTTACATGAGAAATATTAGTTTTCACCTTCTTCACTCTGAACAAAAAAAGTGATCCTGGTGTTATTTCATAGAATCTAATCAAAAGTCTTTTTTTTAAATATATTACATATATACATGTATTTAAAGATTAAAAATATAGACAGAATTGATGCCCTTGGCAAAGCCGTTTTCTTTACGATAGCTGTGTTTGTTTTTTGTTTTTTGTTTTCTTAGTTTTTTCATAGTTGTTTTTTATTTTGTTATTTTTAAATTTTTTCCAGGGTTTTTAGGTCATGTTATCTCTTCCTATCCCTTCACATGTTGCATTTCTTCCTCTCTTTCGAACATTCTACCTCACCTTCACGCTTTTCCTTAAACCACCCCCTTTCTATTTATACCTTCCCTTTTCCTACTCCTTCACATGTTGCGTTTCTCCCTCTCTTTTGAACATTCTACCTCACCTTCACGCTTTTCCGTACCCCCTCACTTTCTATTTATACCGTCTCTCTTCCTACTCCTTCACATGTTGCATTTCCTCCTCTCTTTCTAACATTCTACCTTTCTTCATCTCTTTGCATTTTCTCCGTTCTTCCTTTTATCTCAATCCAGTTTCTTGCATTTCCCCACTCTCTTTCTATCTTTCTACCTCACCTTCACTCTTTTTCTTAAACCTCCCTCATTCAATTTATACTGTCTCTCTTTCTACCTCTTCACACATTGCATTACCCCTTTATCTTTCTAACTTTCTTTCTCTCCTTGGTCAAACTCTATATTTTTTCCTTTCTTAGGACATTGTACATCTTCCTGCTGATACTTTTACTCGGAGTAAACATGTCGTATGCTTGGTGCAAGGGTAAGTGTGCGGTATTTACCCCATTTGGCATAATGTGCCGGTGTTGAATTTTCAGAGAGGTAAGTCCACTATCATTTTCTCTCTCGGTCGATTTAACTCTTGTCGCTCTTTCTCTCTCTCTCTCTCTCTCTCTCTCACACACACACACACACACACGCATATATATATATATATGTATAGTAACTTTTGTGTGAGGAAAATGGATTCATTCCTCTCTGCTTATATATATATATATATGTGTGTGTGTGTGTTTAATGGTTATCGTCGTAGGAAATGGACACGGCGATACGAGTTCAAATCCTGGACGTGGCTGATTGCATTTCACATAGCACTAATTCCATTGGATAAGGTATTAATCCAATTATTATCCCTCTAGCTATGGGTAGATAGTAGGGGAGACTGCGTTCTTCAGCCTTAGTGAGGCAACTACTCTAGGAGAAGGAAAACTCTGAATTCAAACCTGTTAAACACCGCTTAAAAATTGACCTTCTGTCATATACTGACCAAGCAGAGTGGTTGGTAAATATGTACATATATATATGTACATATACATATATATATATATATATATATAATCATTATCATCATGTCGAACAATCAGCACGGATATCCCGGACCGTTTCTCGCCACCCTTCCGGTAGGTCTTCAGAGCTACATCCCGTATCTGCACTGAGCTGCTGTATACAGGTTCTAGCTGGTCGTCATACCTTTGCTCGTCCATGTAAAGGGGTTCACGGGAGTACAAATCGGATACTTGAAGGAGACAGGACGATAGTCATTGTCCATCAAACGGATAGAGAGTTACAGAAACAAATCCTGGTGAATCTTTGACAGCGGGACACGAACCTACACAAGTCAACAGCACGCTACCCACTACCTATTCAATGTATCTTTTTATGTGTATCCTATCATTCGTATATTTTCAACATCAGCTCGCTTGTCTTTCGAAATTACTTCATTTCAAAATTCCAACAGCTGCCCACTGAACACATACTGTTTTCTTAACTATTTTGCTCTTTCGGGCTCCACAGTTGCCAGTTAAAGAGTACCAATAAGTTCGACTTTCTTTTATCCAATATTATGTGTGTATGTGTGTGTGTTGTTGTTGTTGTTGTTGAGGAGAGGACAAGGAGGCCAAATCCATTGCTAGGGAGCTTGAAATTCCCCTAAATGGAAAGCGAGACTTTCGTGTACACACACATGCGAAAAGGTTTGTCCACATTTTCATCGTAGTCGTTCTTATTTCCCACGCTGGATTGTAATGCTTGTTTGTTTGCTTTTCCGATCTGGGCTGGGAGTTTGAAGAAAGGAATAAATAACAGTTACCATTCTTTTCTTCTCTTTCGGTACACAACTATTGTGGCTTTTTACGAACAATGTAAATATTTTCATTTTAATCTTAATTAAAACCACCTGCAGCAACGGTCCTCAATATTCATCGAACATTAACGAAACTTGTGTTTTTCTTTTTTCCTTTTTTTCAGTTGAAAGCAGAAAGACGTGGCAGATTATGGAGCTGCTACTTTCTTCAACATTCAAACCCAATGAACCCGACTGATTTTCGAAATGTCCCTGGTCTTTGATTCTACGAAATCGTTCTATAGTAAATCTTTAGGTGCACACTTCCATGGAATAATAATAATAATTATATGAACTTAAATGCTTTAATTAAATAAATAATTTCTTCAATGCATATTTACGACTTCTGAATGATTTTGATTTCAATATTTTTTTTGTTTTCGTTTTTTTTCTTTGTTTCCCTATCTGTTTGTTGTTTGTCTATGATCTTTTCTTTAGATAAATATGTGTATAGCGTGAGCTTATGAAGGGCAACACTCTCAGCTCTCAGGATAGCAGTCGAATCACCCGTTTGAGAAAAAAGAATTGACACCGGACCGATTATAATTGGTAACTTTCCTGTATCGTCTATAATCTTTACAATAGATAGATAGATAGATAAGGAATACATATACACATTTATTTACACATACTTCTATTATTCTAAACCAGTCGGTAAAGAACACGTAGAGAGAAAACACAGGGAAAATAGGATCCAAAAGTCACTTATTACCGAAACAAAAATAGTTAGGCGTCAAAATAAATTCTACTTTCGGAAACCCCATTGGACAGAGTGATCACGTGCTGGTGTCTTCAACTACGTCCGCGCGATAAACTTCGAAGAAGTGCAAAAAATAGTCTTGCGTTTAGAACTGGTTACGTGACTAAGATACCTATATATTCCACGCTTTCAAAAACAAACGCGCGCTGAAAGGGCCTTTAACATTCTTCGCTCTCCAAACTAAGCACAGCATGAGACAACTTGACAGCAGAACACAGCAGAAAATAGGAACATATACAGTTCTACTTTTTTTTGGTCTGCATTTCGCTGCTGCCTCTTGGTTTGCGTTGACGAAATTCACATATTCGTCATTCGGGGTTCGTATTTCTGTTTTCTCCAGCCATCGAAAGATAACCATGACCCACGAATTTGTTTCTCAATACTAACATATTTATCTCTAATATCCCTCTTGTTAAGAAGGGTCCAGTCATAGTGTTTGGTGGTCGTTGTTCGTTTTAAATGAAAGAACAATGTACTGTTAGCCCGAATTAAAATTTGGAACTCGACCGAAAAGATTCACTTTTGGAACGTGAAATTGTATTTTTAGTTAGAATTATAACTCGTGTTAGTGCCAATTTCAGAAGACAAGGGGAGAAGTAAGAAAGGCAAGGTAGGAACTGAAATAGAACGTCAGGAGAGAAAAAAAAACAACTTTTTTTTTAATTCATTAGTCTTGGACTTTAACTAAGTTAAAACTTCACGGAAAAGGAGAAAGGATATCTTTTTTCTTACGAACGCCATGAGAAGCAGCATGGTGGACGTAAAGGCTAGCGGATAAACCCATTGACGGCCTAACGCAATGCCTATCCTGGTCATGGGCTTATGAATCTCACGGTTCAACGGTCAGGAGAAGTTCGATCGGAGAACTACTACTGCTCATTTATAAGGTTGGCTTCTATGGATGAGAATAAAAACAACCATCGAAAGATAACCATGACCCACAATTAAATCACATGTATAAACCGCATCGCTCTTCGCACGGGTTAAAAAGGGCCGCGTCCTGCTGATGTTGGGGCCCTGGCTTCAGTGTTCGAAAAATCAGCTACAGAGCTCAAACAGAAAAATTGCTAAAATGCAAACAAACAATACAAATAGCGACATTCAACGTTAGAACCTTAAATAGAATAGGACAACTACCGGAGCAGACTGCATCGGCCGTAGAACATAACATAGACATAATATGCATTCAAGAACACAGATACACACATAGCAAGGATATTAAATATCACGATACTGGCAAAGGATGGACGCTAGCTACTGTATCAGCATGGAAAAATTCTGTCAATGCTACGGTAGGAGATGTAGGAATACTTATAGGACCAAGAGCCTTAAAATCACTTAATAGCATAGAGAGAATTCAACCAAGGATGATGGTAGCTACTTTTAATGGCAACCCCAGAAAAACAATTATCTCCTGCTACAGCCCTACCAATGTTAGTGAAGAAATTGAACTCATCGCCTTCTACGATGAGCTATCCTCTTTTATGTGTAGCATTCCGAAACACAACGTTCTCGTCATTGGCGGTGACATGAATGCCCAAATCGGGAAAAACGGAAGGCGCAAATACAACCTACACAACTCGTCAAACAGGAATAGACAACATCTAACCGATTTCACGATAGAAAATAGATTAACACGTCTCAATACAAACTTTTAAAAAAAGGAGGGGAAATTATGAACCTACACATACGCAAACAATACTAAAGCACAGATAGACAGCGTCTTTATAAACAAGAAATGGAAAAATAGCACAATGAATTGTGAGGCATACGCCTCATTCGAGGTTGTGTCCTCCGACCACCGAATTGTCACGGCAAAAATACATCTGAGCGAATTGGGTGTACAATAGAATAGTGAAATAAAGCCTTTTGGACTGACGAATCAAAGTTTGAAATGATTCGGTCAAATAAGAGGGTCTATATGAGGCGAAGATTTAGAGAAAGATCTACAACCCCCAGTATCACACCAACCATAAAGCATGGATTAGACTTTGTTATGGTGTGTGGGGGTTTTCCAATTGCTAAGTTGGGCATTTACACCAGGTGAAAGGCAAATTGAATCAGACCGACTATCACAGCATACTGCAGCACCATAAGGTCCCATCTGGAATGTGGATTGTAGGCCAAGGGTTTGTACTCCTCCAAGATAATGACCCAAAGTATACTAGTAAATTCTGTCAGAGTAAAATCAAAGTGGAACAGCATGTCCCTCAACTGATGTCTTGGACGGCGAAATCAGCAGACTTAAATCCCTTTGATTTAGTATAGGATCAACTTGAAAGAAAAGACAAATCTAAACAACCCACGAGTCATCTTTTTCAATAAATAGCAATTATATATATATATATATATATAAACGGTGAAGATATAGACTGAATTGATGCAGGTGAATAGGCTCTTTGATTAAATAAGAAATGTTTCAGTTTTCACCTTTTTCAACCAGAGCAAAAAAAAACTCTAAGTGATTCTATGGTTATTTCATAGAATCTATTTCAAAATCGTCTTAAATAAGGGATACATATAGACATGTATTTACGCATACTTCTATTATTTTAAACCAGTCGGCAAAGAACACGTAGAGAGAAAACTCTGGGAAAATAGGATCCAAAAGTCACTTGTTGCCGAAACAAAAATAGTTAGGCGTCAAAATAAATTGGACTTTCGGAAACCTGATTGGACAGAGTGATCACGTGCGGGCGTCTTCAACTACGTCCGCGCGATAAACTTCGAAGAAGTGCAAAAATAGTCTTGCGTTTAGAGCTGGTAACGTGACTAAGATACCTATATATTCCACGCTTTTAAAAACAAACGCGCGCTGAAAGAGCCTTCAACATTCTTCGCTCTCCAAGCTAAGCACAGCACGAGACTAATTAACAGCAGCACAGCAGAAAATAGGATAACATACAGACAGCAAAACTATTTTAATAGCCATACTGAAATTAGTATATTCCCCATCCTTCAATATACTAAACTTTACATGGACATCGACATTTCCCACCATATACATATACACATATTCAGTAAGTGGGCAGACATATATTCTGTTGCTATTAATTATTTAGTTCACACGGACACATACACACACATTTATATCTGTAAGTAGGATTTGTTACATTTTAAACTCCTCTCTCAACGACGAACACACGTAAACAGAGATATGTTCCAACAACACACACATTCGCATAATATTTGTATTATACACACCCACACACACGCATACATGACAAACATTATTTACTCATTTGCAACTTTGTATTAACTTTCCTAGTTTTTTGAAACATAAAAATTAATTTTTTTACATTCTCGTAGACGCGTTGTTTCTTTTTGTCCGCGGTGCCTATACTATTTAAAATCTAATATACTCCTCACATTCAAATACACCCATAGATGTAAGGCTAGAAATGATATCACCCACTCACACTCACATATACATTTACATACACACACCTACTCACACACATATTTATATAGATGAAATATATATTTATATAGAAAAAATAATACAGACGGTTCAAATTCAATTCCTGGGAAATTTTTTTTTTTTTTGTTTTTTGTTTTGTTTATCTCATCAATCTATTTTATTCAATCCTACAGAAGTAAAAGGGATTTAACAAAGGGTAATTATGTTACATACTAATTTTTAATAGTCATTATTAAAATAAAGTGTCGATACTGCTATATGTGTGCACTACATGGACGCTAACAAAACGACTGGAGAAGAAGCTAGATGGCAATTACACAAGAATGCTGCGTGCAATTCTGAACAAGTCCTGGCAGCAACACCCCACAAGACACCAACTGTACGGCCACCTGCCCCCTATCACGAAAACTATTCAAGTTAGACGAACCAGGCATGCAGGACACTGCTGGAGAAGCAGAGATGAACTCATAAGAGATGTACTCTTATGGATCCCCACACATGGCCGCGCAAAAGCAGGACGACCAGCTCGAACGTACATTCAGCAGCTATGTGAGGATACAGGATGTTGTCCTGAAGACCTACCTAGGGCGATGAACGATAGGGAGGAGTGGCGAGAGAGGGTCAGGGATATCCGTTCTACCAGCGCGATATGATGATGATGATGATTTATATTTCAAGCGAGTTGTAAGAGGGTCATGATAAAAAATAGAATTGCTTTTATTAAAGTTGACTATTCGTATTTAATAGGGCCTAATGAGTAGAGTCTTCGCCATTAGATCGGGACACCGGGGTTCAATCTCAGGTCGAGTCATACCAAAGACTCAAAAAATGATACTTGATACCTCCTTGCTTGACACTCAGCATTATAAGGTAAGGATCAAGATTAAAGTGGAGCAATCCAGGTAAAGGAGTTGCACCCTCTCCTACACCTCGATGTAGTAGCTGTTAAAAAGGGAGCCCTTCGGGTCAACCCTCGACTATGGACTATGTCTCTAAAGTAGTTGATTGAATGTTTGCCAATGTCTCGGGAGACCGGGGTTCAATCCGAGTTCGAGTCATAATGATACTTGATACCTCCTTGCTTAACATTCATCGCCAAGAGTAAAGTGGAGCAACACAAGGAAAGGAGAAGTGCCCTCCACTGCTCCACAACACCATGGTGTAGTAGCTGTTGAAAAGGAAGCCTTTGGGTCACCCTTGACTATTCGTATTTTAAATGCTCAAACTATCAGTACTTACGTATATTACATGCAAATAATCAGATAGTCATTATGAAAGAAAAATAATTTAGGGTCGATCTTATTAAAGGAGGGGATTATGAATGGTATAAAAATCGTATTTTATTCAATTTCATTGTTTATTTCCGATAAATTCCTGCCTTCTTTCCGCCGGAAATATTTTGAAGAAATTAGTAGAAATACACATGTATACTTATTTTTTGACTGCTATAGTCAAAATGGATCTTAGGGAGGGAAAATTATGGACCCACACATACGCGAACAAGAGTAAAGCACAGATAGACTACCTCTTTATAAACAGAAAATGGAAAAATAGTGCGATGAATTGCGAGGCATACTCCACTTTTGAGGGCGTGTCCTCCGATCATCGAATAGTCACGGCCAAAATACGTCTAAGCCTACGAAAAAACGCCACACGAACAGTGACAACTAGGCGCTATGACTGGGCCCTACTTAACAACAGAGACATTAGAGACAAATATGCATTAGAATTAAGAAACAGCTTCGAAACACTACGAGAGAAAACAGAAAAAGTTACCCCAAATGACGAATATGAAAACTTTGTTGAAGCACACCTAGAAGCGGCATCAAAGTGTATCCCAACAAAACCTAGAACAAAATATAGAGTCCCTTGGGAAACGTCAGAGGTTAGAGAAAAACGTGCACTCGTGAAAACTGCCTCCAAAAGCTATCGGAAGAACCCAACAAACATAAATGCCCGAAAACTAGAAAAAGCACAATATCAATTAGCAGGAATTTATCTAAAAGAACAGGCAGAATACATACAAAATCAGATAGATAAGATTAGAGACTCGGTGGAAGATAGACAATCCAGGATAGCCTGGCAAACAATAAACGAAGTAAGTAGAAGGAAGAGCACAGCCAAAGCAATATTGAAAGCTGCAAGCCAACAAGAAAGAGTAAAACTGTGGGAACAGCATTTCAAAAATCTACTAGGAAACCCACCGAAAATAACGGATGAACCGATCACCAGAATTATCAGTAAGCAATTAGACATTAAACTAGGGCCTTTCACCAAAGAAGAACTCGACTCGGTTCTTAAAAAAATTAAAAATAGGAAAGCTGCAGGGCTAGACGAGATCCCCCCAGAAGTGTGGAAGACTAGACAATTCGACGATATACTGCTCCGGCAATGCAACGCTGTCTATAGTCAAAATAGGATAGAAAGATGGATGAAGGAATGCATCCTTCCTTTCCCTAAAAAAGGCGACCTCGGATTAGCCAAGAACTACCGAGGGATAACGCTTACATCCATAGCAGCCAAAATCTACAATGCCCTACTACGAAACCGCATAGAACCCAAAATAGACAACATCCTTAGGAAAAAAACAAAATGGCTTCCGGAGAAATAGATCCACAACCTCACAAACATTGACCATCCGTAGAATCCTTGAAGGCGTCTGGGCAAAAAACCTTCAGGCGACATTACTATTTGTCGACTTTACCAAGGCCTTCGATTCACTCCACAGAGGGAAAATGGAACTAATCCTACAAGCATACGGCCTACCAAAAGAAACCGTAGCAGCAATAATGATCCTCTACAAAAACACAAAAGTAAAGGTACGTTCACCAGATGGAGACACGGAATACTTCGACATTGTTGCAGGAGTACTACAAGGACACACGCTAGCCCCATACCTCTTTATCATCTTTCTAGACTACGTGCTTAGAACTTCGATCGACAAAATCAGAGAAAATGGCTTCGAGCTGACTGAGAAAAGAAGCAAAATGTACCCCGCAAAAACAATCACAGACGCCGACTACGCTGATGACTTAGCGTTACTGGCGAATACGCCTAATCAAGCAGAGACACTACTGCATAGTTTGGAACGAGCTGCAGCAGGCATTGGCCTCCATGTCATTGCGCACAAAACTGAATATATGTGTTACAACCAAACGGGCAACATTACCACTCTAGACGGAGCCTCTCTGAGGCTAGTGGACAAATTCACCTACCTAGGAAGTAGCGTCTCATCAACAGAAAACGACATCGACACACGGCTGACGAAAGCATGGACGGCTATAGATAGGCTCTCAATAATATGGAAATCAGACCTGACCGATGAAATGAAGCGCAGTTTCTTCCAGGCAGCAGTTGTATCGATACTGCTATATGGATGCACTACATGGACGCTAACCAAAAAGCTGGAGAAGAAACTTCACGGCAACTACAAAAGAATGTTGAGAGCAATATTGAACAAGTCCTGGCGACAACACCCCACGAGACGCCAACTGTACGGCCACCTGCCTCCCATCACGAAAACTATACAGGTCAGACGAGCCAGACACGCCGGACACTGCTGGAGAAGCAAAGACGAGCTCGTAAGTGACGTACTACTATGGACCCCCACATATGGCCAAGCAAAAGCAGGACGACCAGCCCGAACTTACATACAGCAGCTATGTGAGGACACAGGATGTAACCCAGAAGACCTGCCGGAGGCGATGAACGATAGGGAAAAGTGGCGAGAGACGGTCAAGGATATCCGTGCTGGCGGCACGACTTGATGATGATGATGATTCATTGCCAAACTCTACAAAACGGAAACTCTGAAACAAGAAAATGAAATTCTTATAAAAGGTGTACTTATTTTTTAAATGATATCCATTCATGTTCGTTTTCGTGAGGATTGAACCTGCAACCTCCAGGTGATTTAACTTAGAGCTGTCTGTCTTTCTTTAAACATATTGTACATAAACCAATTATCTATATTCACTCTCACGTATCGTACATAACAAAAATATTTTCTTTTTATTTCGTTCTTCTAAGAATTTAAAAACCAGACCTTCCCAATATGATCTGATCGACTGTCTCTTTGTTTTGGAGGGAGGTTGTTTTTTTTTCTTGAAATCGATATCATTTGCGTCTTTATCGAAATTAAAGAAAAACTTCATCTCCCGACTTTGGTATCCGCCTGCGTTCCGTACATACCGTACACACACGTGTAATAAACGACCCCTAATTTTTGGCTATGTTAGCTAACCAAAATATTTCTTCAACAGACAATCACATAAATAGAATATATTCAAACACTTTTTTTATACTTTCAAAACTGCTGTAATACCATTAAAAACCATCGTATCCATGACTCGGTATAATCTTCTGTTCGTCTGACTCAACGTGTTTTTGTATTGCCCAGTCGATTATTTATAATATTTGTAAATATATGTACGGTTGTTATTACAAGTAAATAATGTTCAGTAAAATCTTAATTATCTTTGTAGCGATACACACCAAATAGTACACCCTAACAAGTGTCCTGGATATGACACTAAACAACCTGATGGTGAGGCTCCAGAAATGTTTTAGGCTTTGGGGAATGCGGGGTACTCCTTTATTGCCATCGCTCCCAGGTCAACTTTAAACCCGAGTGGTAGCAACTGATCAGGTTTCTATCTATGGGTTCAATAGAATTAAACTGCATACTTATACTAAACTGAATTGTTCGTTGGTTGGTTGGGTTTTATGGCATATCAACCTTTGTAGGTTATTTAACGCCAAATCCATTTTTACGTAAATAATCAGTTCTATTTAAAACAATTCATTTTAGCATGAGTACATGGTTTAATTGTCAAAAACATTTCTATTTCAAACTATTCAGTTTATTCAAATAGTTATATATAACAATTCAGTTTAGAGTAAGTACAGCTTAAATGTCAATAACAGTTCAATCTCAAACAATTTGGTTGTTTCAATATATATACAGTTTAATTGTGAAAAACATTTCTATTTCTAGTTATTCAGTTTAGTCAAGCAGTTCTAATTCAGTGTTTTCAGTTTAGTATAAGTACAGATTTTGTTTAAGCATAGTTAAATATCAAAACAGTTCTATGTTAAACAATACAGTTTCAATGTCAAAAAACAGTTCTATTTGAAATAATTCAGTTTAGCATAAGCACGCAGTTTAAATGTAAGTACGGTTTAATCGTCAAAAACATTTCTATTTCAAGTTATTCAGTTATATCAAACAATTCAGTTTAGCATTAGTATAGTGTTAGTTCTATTTAACCCATAGATAGGGCCTTACCAGGTGCTACCACCCCCGGGCCAGAGTGGACCTGGGAGTAATGGCAATGAAGGGGTGCTCCGTATTCTACAAAGCCCTAACATTAATGGGTGCTCACCATCAGACTGTTTAGTGTCATATCCAGAACACTCATTGAGGGTCTTACCCCTCTGCGGAGGTGCAGTCAGTGTATTCAACAGCGCCTGTCGACTGAGCAATACGCAGAGTTAATGTCAAAACAGTTTTATTTCAGATAATTCAGTTTAGCATAAGTACACATTTTAAATTTCAAAACAGTTCTATTTTAAACAATTCAATTTAGCATAAATACGCTGTTTAAATGCAAAAATAAGTATTGTGAAGGAAGCACGGTTTAGTTTTATTTAACCCATAGATAGGGCCCTTATCAGGTGCTGCCACACCGGGCCACAGTGAACCTGGGAGCGATGGCAACAAAGGGGTACTCTGCATTCTCTAAAAGTCCAGCATTACTGGAACCACACCCTCAGATTATTTCGTATCATATCCAGGACACTCGTTGGGGGGTATCTTAACCTTCTGCAGAGGAGCAGTCGGTGTATTCTACAGCCCCAGCCGACCGGGCAATAAACTGAATTTTTTCAATTAGAACTGTTTGACTTAATTGAATTGCTTGAAATAGAAACGTTTTTGACAATTAAACTGCGTACTCATGATAACTGAATTGTTTGAAATGTATGTGACTACTTGCATAAAAATGGATTTGGCGCTAAATAACTTACAAAGGTTGATATGCCATAAAACCCAACCAACCAACACCAAATAGTTGTGACTTTATATTGAAGAAATAGAGGTTTGCAACGCTACAGTGTTCAAATGAACGTTTGTGCTGATACGGTCTCAGTAGATGTTCTCACTATTTCTACGACTCTGATCTCATGATAACCTCACGATGAGATAAAATGACAAACACACAAAACCCCCGTCTTGGTTCGTCAATACCAAAGTTTATTCGCTACTAAACTTTTTAAGTAGATATCCAGAGAATCGAAACAGAGAATGAAAATAGAGTCGACCGCGTTGGGTAGACAAAGAGAAATATGTCATGAGGAGAGAGAGAGAGAGAGAGAGAATAGATACAGACCTTAAATTATCTTCCACGTTTTCTCTGGAAGTTCTAAATGCTTTCTCGCATACAAATTTCAGAGGTTCGCCATTTAATGACGAGATGATACCATTCTGGCTTAAATATATGAACTCCGTTTTATCTATGTCAAGTAGAGACAGGTCCCTCTTCCTGCCTGCTGAAATCTATGCAATTGATATAAGACCTGGGCAGGTGTATTCGCAAGAAGTACAAGAACTGCATTATCAGTATCAGTAAGAGTTTCTGCGGAATATCATCTTCTTGCTTTTTTAGGGTGAGTCCATTTTCTTATATTAGATCTTTTGACGTTCGTAGTATCTACATAGCA
This sequence comes from Sepioteuthis lessoniana, assembly GCA_963585895.1. NCBI lineage: Eukaryota > Metazoa > Mollusca > Cephalopoda > Myopsida > Loliginidae > Sepioteuthis > Sepioteuthis lessoniana. The sequence continues at coordinate 23,314 of CAUZXS010005325.1, read as the reverse complement.
ATATATATGCTATAGCAATATATACATATATACATATATATGTCATAGCAATATATATGTGTGTGTGTGTGTGTGTGTGTGTGTGTGTGTTGGTTGGTTGACCTTAGTCCAAACAGTTCTATTTCAAGCGAAATCCGGATCCGAGTGAACCAGAGAGCAATGGCAATAAAGAGGTACTCCACATTCCCCAAAAGCTTCAAGACTGGTGTCTAATGATCAAATGGTTTTATGTCTTAACTCTCAGCGTAGATGCAGTCGGTACATTTTACAGTTCCAACCAACTGTACTGCCAAATATCAGCGTCCAAACAAATGACTAGAATTGGTAAATAGGAATAGTTACTTAAAACCATATAATTGGCCACAAATTATTTGTGTGAAAATATAGCAATGTGCAAATAATTCATATAAGAATATATACATGTTTAAATATATGTATATACAAATATACATGAACATATATATATATATATATATATACATATGAGTATATAACAATACGTACATATATACATAAATATATATATTGGTATATACTCATATATATATATATATATATATACCGCCCCTTATATATATATATATATATATATATATATATATATATATATATAGAAGAATATGCCAATATATATAGATTTTTATATATATATATATACATATTTCTGCGCCTCCATGTGCCCAGCCGGCTTGCAGGATGCTGTTCGATCCCGCCAAGTCCACCAGTTAACGCAGGGCACAGACGTTGCCTGTGGTCAGCCGAGCACTATTTAGTGTCACAGATATCACCAACTCCCAAGCGGAACCACATTTTAAAGCTACTGGGCGAGTTATTGGTGAAGTATTAAGAGTCAAAACTGCTAACTGGCAAGCTTCCCCACTCAAATACAAGGTCTTCGACAAATACAATTCTTCCACAACAAAAAGGACTCTGAAATGCCGTGTTTGGGTTAACAAGACTGAAAACAATATTCTTTTATTCAATAAAAGAAAGAAACAAAGAAAAATAATTCAGACAAAAGTCAAGAGCGAGAAAGTCTTTCTGTATTTCGGAGGAGCCTCCACTAAAATATCCGTATCCCGGACTAAGCCCACATAAAATATCTTTATCCCCAGACAAGTCCTCCATAAAATATCTGTTAATGGCGGAAGATGAGAAGGTAGTTCGACAACGGTAGACACGGCCCACTTTCCTTCAGACTATGGGATTTAATGGGAGAGCACGTACTCCAAATCTCGAGTTTATCATTTCAGTATGAATGCAGCAGGATAAGTTGGATATATTTAAATCGAATGTTCACTTACTCGGAGTTTTGTGGAATATATTCTCTTCTCTTTTTTTTTTTTTTTTCATTATTGGGTTTTCACAACACGTTGATCGAAGGATACACGTCTTATTTCAGATAAGACAGGGATTAATTATTGTTCCTTTTCTCGTGGACAAGTCTTTTATTTGGGTATTCGTTTAACGAGGCCACCATACCTCGGAGTTTGAGTTCATTCAAAGGATAAGCTTTTCTCTTTTCTCTGTGTTCACTGCACGGGATTATTTTGGAATTTGGGTTTCTTCCATATCTCAAATTATGTTCTTGGTTTTTCAAAGAACAGAGGCAACTTCTTATGCGTCTTCATCCTTTGACGACTACATTTCAACTCATTATGCATCCTCACCCTGTGATGAATAAACGGCAACAAACTTATTTCCATAGTTTGAAAAATTACTACGTGTTGACTTTTGGCCGTTTTTCCCTCAATACTAATCGTGGTCGTAGGTCTGTCTCTCCATTGATACAAACATGGCTAATAGAGAGTGAGGTCCTACCATGCCTATCTTACCTTGTAATGATAGTGAGGGTGGGAGAAAGAGACGGCCTCTCCGCTGCCAATTCTGCTTACTACTATCGTCGTCCGATAGCCACCGTGTCACACTTCCTTTCATCACAACCCGGAGAATACATTAGGGTGTCATATTTCCTCGTCACAATATATATATATATATATATATATATATATACATATATATATAATGTCCCAGGAGATCAGAGTTCAATCTCAGGTCAATTCATACCAAAGACTCAAAAAATGGTACTTGATTCCACCTTCCTTAACATTCAGCATAATAAGGTACGTTTCAAGGGAAGAGATTAGCCTCTCCCCTACACCTCGGTGTAGTAGCTATTGAAAAGAGGGCCTTCGGGTCGTCCTCGACTATGGTCGCTTCCTTATATATATATATATATATATATACGGGGGGGTGTAATCTGCGTTTTGCATAACGGTTATCGTCATAGGAAATAGAATAGACGAGGCAAGTTCAAATCCTAGACATGGCTTTGGCGTTTGACTTCGCGCTAATACCTTCAAAAAAGGCATGAACCCGTCTGTTCTCCCTCCAGTTAAGGATAAATATTTGTTCGGGCTTGCTTTAAAAAAACTCTTGCCCTGTTCAAGCAACTGGTCTGGGAGGTAAAAGAAAAAAAATCTGAATTCAGACCAGCTGCACTCTGCTTAAAAACTGACGTTGAGTCACAACCGGCCAGTGGTGGAGGGGTGGGACAAATTCAAATTATTTTATTATCTTATCTTTTGAGAGTTTTTCACACCAGTGTTAGCTGATTGCTTTCTCATTGAAGTTTTCATGACAGCAAGTCTCCTCCAGTCTCCAGTACTCTTCTCAGTATTCTGGCCGATCTCAACAATGCTGTAATTACCGAGTGCACATGTTATTACTGGAATCACTATCATTTACAACCATATCATCATCATTATCATCAAGACGTGCCGACAGCATAGATTCCCTTGACTTTCTTTCGTCATCTGTCCCTATCAGTCATCCCTCATAGAAAGTCCTATCGACAGCATCTAGTGTCCGTACAGAGTTGATGATTCTAAGCTTTTGCTTGTTGCCAAAAACTGGTGTGTCGCTTATGAGTTCGTTCTTATGTCTCCAGAAGTGTCCAACATATCTTGAATCATCTTACTTGGATAATTGGTGTGATGGGTGATAAGTCGCCATACATATGGATTTGTTAAAAAAACAAGAAATATCCTTGAGTTGTTCCTATTTAGGTTTTTCTGCGGGCTTTTCGTTAGAATCAAAGTGGTGTGACAATACACTCGTTTTGTTTGGTTTCCTTTTAATGGCATATCAACCTTCATGGGTTGATTAAAGGCGTCCTTGCAGGAGAAAAGTAATGGCACTGAAAGAAAACATGAGCTCTACTTTTAGAAAGAAGCGAAACGTACCGTTCGCTGCGACCGAAGAAATAAATAAAGAGCTTGACCGATTAGTGAATATGGGCATATTATCGAAAGTGGAATTCAGCGAATGGGCTGCTCCAACGGTGTATATAAGAAAAAATCTCAGGATGTCCGGGTATGCGCAGATTTTTCTACAGGAGTGAATGCTGCACTCAAGGATTACCACTATTCTCTCCCCAGCCCAGAAGGGGTTTTTAATAAATTAAATGGAGGAAAAGTCTTTTCAAAAATTGACATAAGCGAGGCCTACCTCCAGATTCCAGTAGAAGAAAATAGCTCTAAACTACTCAGTATTAACACACACACTGTGCTGTACAAATTCGACAGACTAGTTTTGGGAATAAAAGTCACACCGGCTATCTTCCAATAGGTGATGGACACCATGCTGAGCGGCTATGACTTCACTTTCGCTTATCTTGATGATATTGTAATTAGTAGGAAAACGAAGGAGCTACACAGAGAACATCTAAACAAGGTTTTCGCACAAATACGGGAATTTGGGTTCAAGGTAAAGGAAGTAAAATGTGATTTCTGTATGAACAAAATCAAATATCTGGGACATATAATTGACAAAGACTAGAGACGTCCCGACCCAGAAAGGGCTCTAGCTATCCAGGATATGCCCGCCCCTGATAATGTTACGACATTACAGAGCTTCCTTGGACTTGCAAACTACTACCAAACTTTCATAAAAAATTTGCACGATCTCCGCGCCCCGCGAAACGAACAACAACAAAAACATAAAAAGTGAAAATGGCTGCCCGAATGTCAAACAGAATTTGACCAAATTAAAAGGGCATTAACATTTGATCTTTTTCTCACGCATTATGATTTTACGGGTCGCCTAGAAGATTTCTACGACATAATTGTAGTGGATAGTTACTCTAAATGGCCTGAGGTTCTCAGATGCAGAAGACCTACTCCGGGAACAACTAGTGGGTTTCTACATGAACTGTTTGCGTGGTTCGGTGTTGTAGATTGTGTGGTCAGCGACAACGGAAGCCAATTCACATGAGTCGAATTCAAGGAGTTCTGCGAAATCTTCCAAATAAAGCATATAACAACACCGCAATATCACCCAAGATCAAACTGCCAGGCTGAACGTTTTGTACACACGTTAATGCGAGCACTCAAAAAAGCATCAGCTACCCCGACGGACAAGGCACTACAGCAATTTCTGCTGGTATATAGAATCACACCAAATCCCAATACACTACGGGCAGTCTCACCAGCCAAGACGATGTTTGCCAGAAAGATAAGATCCGTCTTCGATAAGCTACTCTCGAAACAAAATAAGCTACGAAAGACCACATTAGCCCTAAAAAAAAGATTCAACCTGGGAGAAAAAATTTACTTTAGAAATATCAAAATAATACGTCCTGTTGGGAAAGTGGAATAATTAAAAAAAGAATTGGTGATATGCTGTACATTGTAGAAGGACCCAAATACACACCTAAGAGACACCAGAACCAGTTACAGAAACGCCGTTTGAACGACTGCAACGACCTACCACAAACAGAAGAAGAGCTAATAGACACCATTTTCGACATGTTCCCCAACCAACACATGAAATACGTCGGTCAGGGAGGAAAAGAAAATTCACCGACCCGTTGATGATCGACCCCAAAACAAAAATATATTAACAGCACTTTTAAGAAGAAAAAGGCTTGGAGGAAGGGTGTTGTGGGACCCTTATTCATCTTACCATAATGGACTCTTCTCACCGTTATTAGTACCGAGAGATTTCGATGCCAGACGGGCAGATCGATATCGGTGTTATCCGAACAGTACGAGACTTTTTACCTTTTCTATATAACTCTATCTTTCTTGTGTAATATAATCTATTATCTAATATCCGTGTTTGTATTTTAATTAGAAACCCTTTCCGGGGCCACAAAAGATAGATGGACAGATTACTAAAGAAAAAGGTTTTGTGTTTATGATTGCGCATAAATTTGTCAAGTAAAATTGGCCAATAGGTTTTTATCAAAATTTATCAATCGGTTTATTAATTTTTCATCCATTCTTCAGTTTTATCAATTAATTTCTTGAAAGATATATATATATATATATATATATATATATATATATATATATATATACGTGTTTGTGTGTGTATTTATGATCTTATTCTCTGTTTATAGGAATTTAGCTTCCCTTTTGATTTTAGATTTAGGATATCCTCTCTAGGAGTAGAAAAGGCTTCGATACAGACATACACAGACACACACCAACACACATACACACATACACACACACACACACACACACACATATATATATATATATATGCATGCGGATGTCAATTTACACAAGCAGGATGCGATACAAGGTTAATTAAACAGAGTTTTATAGGTTTGGACTCAAAGATTTCCATCTCCGAGAATTATTACTCCAGCAAGATCAAAGAGATTAGACTGCCCTACTATTTACCCTTAGCTTTAGAGAGAATAGGTGCATTCATAATTTTTCCAAAGGCATTAGTGATTGTGAAATGCAAATGGGCTCAACCCGGATTTGATCTCGGTTCGTAGTGTCCATTTCCGACTACAATAAACATTACACCACAAGTGCATATATATATATATATATATATATATATATATGTAGGGGCAAAAAGTTTCAAAATGGGGCTACACATTGTTTTTTTTTCCTGAATCAACCGAGTAGAAAACTAAAATACACAGCTGCAAAAAAGATAATGTTTTCTTTTTCATTATATATATATATATATATATACTGCCTGTCAAAAGTATTTGCCGACCCACAAAAAAATTAATTTATCATCCTAAAAGTGTTATTTTAACGAAACAAATTACGCACCACAATCTTTTTATTTATTTTACTAAATACAAGTCTTCCTTATTCTGTTTTACCTGAGTATAACCAGGTAACTCTTGACCTGAGTATAACCAAGTATCTCTTGACCTGAGTATAACCAAGTATCTGTTGCCCTGAGTATAACCAGGTATCTCTTGACCTGAGTATAACCAGGTATCTCTGGACCTGAGTATAACTAGATATCTAGTTCTCTTTTGTAATAAAAAGGAAACTTCCCAGAAATACAACCGATTAAACTGCTATGAGACATCAGGAAACGAGATGAAATTAAATGAAAAGTTGGTCTCGAAGACCAAAAGCAACAAGAGCAGATGAAAATTTCATCAGAGTCACCAACTTGCGTGACAGAAAGCAGACTGCTCCGAATATCAAAGCACAACTGAAACAATATCGTGAATAATATGTGTTAGCATCCACTTTGAGAAGAAGACGCTGTGAAACAGACATATATAGCAGAATTGCAGACAAGAAACCACAGCCAACTAATCAAAATAATGTTTAAAGGTTGCAGTGGTACCAGGGGAATAAAGAATGTACAATATAGCAGTGGAATAAAGCCTTTTGGACTGACGAATCAAAGGTCGAAATTTTTCGGTAAAATAGGAAGGTCTATATGAGGCTAGATGTAGAAAAAGATCTACAACCCCCAGTATCACACCAACCATAAAGTATCGAGAAGATTCTGTTATGGTTTCAAATTGCAATTCCAATTATGTTAAATAATCTGATGGTGATGCTCACGATTTCCTGGAGCTCTGGAAAATGCAGAGTACCCCTTCATTGTATAATGTATAATGAGGATTTGGCTTTAAATAACCTACAAGGTTTGATATAGCCATAAAACCAAGCCAAACGATTTATATTTTATACAAACGTATAAAGAGGATTTGGCTTTAAATAACGAACAAGCGTTAATATAGCCATAAAACAATATCAAACGATATATGTTTTATATAAATATATAGAGAAGATTTGGCTTTAAATAACATACAAGGGTTGATATAGCCATAAAACAATACCAAACGGCCGATGAATTGCATATATGTAAACTGCGAAGATTCACACTGAATTCATGAAGTTATCTCGGCTTATTGATTACTTGAGAAATATTTCAGTTTTCACCTTCTTCAATCTGAACAACAAAACTGAGAGAGCCGTTGGCAAAGCCGTTTAGTTTACGATAGCTGTATTTGTTTGGATTTTTTTTTCTTAGTTGTTTTTGGTTGTTATTTTCTTATTTTTTCCTGGTTTTGGGGTGATAAGTTATCTCTTCCTACACCTTCACGCATTGCGTTTCTCCCTCTCTTCCTAACATTCTACCTCACCTTCACGTTTTTCCTAAACCTCCCCCTTTCTCCTTCTCTTTTCCTCACCTTCACATGTTGCATTACCTATTTATCCTTCTAACTTTCTTTCTCTCCATTGTCAAATTTTACATTTTTGTTTTCCTTTTTACGGCATCGTGCATCTTCCTGCTGATACTTTTACTGGGTGTAAACTTGTCGTATGCCGGGTGCAAGCGTGCTTGTTACATTTTCGGCCCATTTGGCCCATGCATGTGTTGAAATTTCAGAGGGGTAAGTCAACTATCATTTTCTCTCTCTCTCTATCTCTCTCTCTCTCTCTCTCTCGTTTAACTTTACACTCATATATATATATATACTAACTTGTGAGTGAGGAAAACGGATTCATTCTTCTCTGCTTATAAATATATATATATATATATGTGTGTGTGTGTGTGTGTGTGTGTGTGTGTGTATGTGTGTGTGTGTGTGTGTATTATCATCATCAGGTCGGGCCATCAGCACGGATATCCCGGACCCTTTCTCGCCAACCTTCTCTATCGTCCATTGCTTCCAGCAGGTCTTCAGGGCTTCATGTAGGTTCTAAGTGGACTCGATACCTTTGATCGTTCATGTAAAGGGATCCACAGTTGTACAAGTCGGACACTTGTAGGAGACGGGGAGAGTCATTATCCATAAAACGGAAACGGAGAGAGAGAGTTACAGAAAAATAATCCTGGTGAATCGTTGACAGCGGGACACGAACCCTACACAAGTCAACAGCACGCTACCACTACTATTCAATGCATCTTTTTCATGTGTATCCTATCATTCGTATATTTTCAACATCAGCTCGCTTGTCTTTCGAAATTACTTAATTTCGAAATTCGAACAGCTGCCTGCTGAACACCAACTGTTTTCTTTACTATTTCGCTCCTTCAGGCCTCAAATTGTCAGTTAAACAGTACAAATGAGTTCCACTTTCTTTCATCCCATATTCCATGTGTGTGTGTGTTGTTGTTGTTGTTGTTGTTATTCTTGCTGTTGTTGTGAGAGACAAGGAGGCCTAATGTATTCCTAGGGAATCTCGAAATTCCCCTAAATGGAATGCGAGACTTTCGTGTACGCACACATGCAAAAAGTTTCGTCCACATTTTCATCGTAGTCGTTCTTATTTCCCACGCTGGATTGTAATGTTTGTTTGTTTGCTTTTCCGATCCGGGTTGTGCGTTGAAGAAAGAAATAAATAACAGTTACCATTCTTCCCTTCTCCTTCGGTACACAACCATTGTGGCTTTTTACATAAAATGAAAATATTTTCATTCTAATCTTAATTAAAACAACCGGCAGCAACGATCCTCAATAGTTATCGAACATTAACGAAATTTTGGTTTTTCTTTTTTACTTTTTTTCAGTTGAAAGCAGAAAGATGTAGCAGATTATGGAGCTGCTACTTTCTTCAACATTGAAATCCAACGAACACGACTGATTTTCGAAATGTCCCTGGTCTTTGATTCTACGAAATCTTTCTATAGTAAAAATCTTTAGGTGCACACTTGCATGGAATAATAATAATAATAATAATAATAATAATATAAACTTAAATAATTTAATGAAATAAATAATTTCTTCAATGCATATTTACGACTTCTGCATCACTTTGATTTTAATATTTTTCTTTTCTTCTTGTTTTCGTCTTTTATTTGTTTCCCTGTCCATTTTTGTTTGTCTGTAATTTTTACTTTACATAGATGTGTGTATAGCGTGAGCTTATAAAGGGCAACATTATCAGTACTCAGCATAGCGGTCGTATCACCCGTTTGAGGAAAGCAGAATTGACACTAGACGGATTATAATTGGTGACATTCCTGTGTCGTCTTTGAGATAGATAGATAGATAGATAGATAAGGAATACTTATATGCATGAATTTACATACACTTCTATTATTTTAACCAGTCGGCAAAAACACGCAGGGAGAAAACTCTGGGAAAATAGGGTCCAAAAGTCACTTGTTCCCGAGACAGAAATAGTTATATTTTAAAATAAATTGTACTTTCAGAAATCTGATTGGACAGAGTGATCACGTGCTAGCATCATAAACTACGTCCGGGCGCTAAATTCGAAGAAATTTTTCCTCTATAAAAAAAAAATCATGCGCTTGGAGCAGGTCACGTGACTAATTTACCTATATATTCCACGCTTTCAAAAATAAACACGCCTCACGGAGCCTTCAACATTCTTCGCTCTCCAAGCTAACCACAGCACAAACCTCGTCTTCAACACCTCCCTCAATTGACTAAATGTCGTTGACGAGTTTCTTCTCATGCAATCGAACAACATCGAACATAAGGTACATACTCACCTGAACGAGAGAGAAACGACTGAATATAGCATGCCTGAACATTCAGGACCATGCTAGACACAGCCAACAACGGTTGCCTAAATTATTGTTTTCCTCTAATTGCACAAGAACTGCAAAAAACTCAAAGTTGACATTGTCAATCTCAGTGAATCTGCTTTGCAGAGGAAGGTAGCCTATAAGAACACGCCGCTAACTCTGTTGGTCAGGAAAATCAGTTGTAGAGAAACGTCTTCCAGGCGTCGGCTTCGTGGTCCGAATTTCATCGTTTCCAAGCTTGAAAACTGTCCAACAAGTATCATGGCTACGCGCCTCCTACTTAGTAATCAACAATATGCTACGATCTTCAGTGTTTACTCCCCAAATCTTCAAGTTTTTCCTGCAGTTTTACTCTAATCTACGAAGTCTCTGACGAGACTCTTCTGCAAGAGACAGTATCATAATCCTTAGTAATTTCAACGTTAGATTGGACCCAGATTTGGGGCCTGGAAGGAAGTGCTTCGGAGATATTGCGTTGGCAACTGTACGGTTGATAGTTCCCAGTCGAGGTATGAAAATGACAACGTCCGATTCCCTAGAACACTTTACGAATAACTTAAAACTGGACTTGTGTAGATATCTGAAGAAGAACAAAGAACAAAGGAGGGAGAGTTGTATGTCATGTTCCTTGATCTGATTAAAGCATTCAATACAACAGAGAAGAAATATGGCAGATCATAGAATGACTCTACTGTCGCCCAACATGATCATCCAGCCCTATGTAGACCAACTAGGCCAATTCACACTCAACTGTAACCTCTCGAAACTATTTCCTATCATCAACCAAGTAAAGCAGAGTTGCGTCCGGTTAATTATTCTCTACACCTTCTTTTTCAGAATGATTTTCATGCTGTTCCCACATGATTCAAATGATGACGATAGTGTACATTAGATATCGTGTTTATGGCAGCCTGTTTAATCACCGACGATCATCTACTCGTACGATAAACCTTGAATAATTGATCCGAGACCTCAGCTATGCTGATGATGCTATCGTTGTTGCCCACACGGAAGGAGCCTTGCAGTTAATAACTTCCATTTTCACAAAGGCTTCCCAGATCTTTGGGCTAAAAGTTGGCTGAAAAAAGATGGAGGTACTCTACCAGGTTCTACCTCGGGTAGAGAACCGCCATAGCCAAATTACCACTTGGGTTAATGGGTTGAAAATGGTTCACTTTCTTAGGATTCACAATCACATCAAATGACAAGCTCGACAAGGAAGTACAGTAGATAAGAGGCTGGAAAGGGCTAACAATGCATTTAGTAGACTGCACAAACGAGTGATTTACACACCAAATAGTACCCCACCAGCTTTGGGGAATGCTGAATACCCATTCATTGCCATTGCTCCAAGGTCCACACAGGCCCGTGGTGGTAGCACATGATAAGGGTCCTATCTATGAGTTAAATTTGTAAAATAATGGCCAATGGATTTCGTTTTATGCCTTTGGTTTTAGTCAGGCAGAGAACCTTTCGGCTCAGCACATGGGTTAGATAGGTGCAAACTTGAGCGCAGGTGTTGAGGCGTACGCGGGGAGGATATGTCGTTCACAGATGTCAAAATAAATCCCAAAGAGACATTGTGACTAGGGTAGAGAATGATGTCATGCACCGGAAGCACGCACGGGGATTTGGGGGATTTTGAAAAATAAATATCGCATCCAATTTATTCGAAAATAAGGACCATCAGTTGATATGATGAAAACCCAGATACTAATAAACTAGCAAGAAAGCTCGAGAAAAAGATATAAGATTATAAAAAAGGAAAGTTCCCTGGTCTTTAGCAAAATTTATATATATATATATATATATATATATATATATATATATATATATATATATATATATATATAAAGAGAAAGAGGGGGAGAGATTGAAAGAGAAAGATCTAGGAACATAGTACATATATATTAAATAAATAAAATTAACCTCAGTCAAATAGATTGTATCTTTCGTGAAATCTCTATCGGCTTCCTTTTTTAACAAACGTTACATACATTTAGATAGATTGATAGTTAGATAGATAGATAGAATTAAAAAGATAGATTGACTGAAGAATAGATTTATAGATGCAAAGATAAATATATACATCAAATGAGATAGATAGATAGATAGATAGATAGATCGATCAAAACTGTCGGAGGAAATGAGAGAATTAACTGAATTGATTAATAAAAACTGATTGGTCATTTACAAAACCTGACTCACGTACAAATCATATAAACAATATTTACTTTAAGATGTTTTTATTTTGTTTTGTTTTGCTTTGTTTAGTTTTGTTTTGTTTTAGAAAATATTCGCAAAGGTATATTTGATTTTAGACTATTTTAATTAATCGTGAGAAATATGTGCTTGAATCTTGTCAAGCGGTAAAAAATCAATGGCTACAGGCATTTGTGCGAGGCTCGGTGCTTCAACTATTTTCTGTTTTTGATTCGGTCAGTCTTTTTTGACTCTTTTTGTTCTTGTATGTATGTATGTATGTATGTATGTATCACACTTTACATTTAAAATTTTTACACTATTTTGACCATGTATTATATATATATATATATATATATATATATAGAGAGAGAGAGAGAGAGAGAGAGAGACTCATTTAGCCAGTCGGCAGTGGCTGTAAAAAACACCGACAGCACCTCTACAGAGGGGTAAGACTCCCCAACGAATGTCCTAAATATGACAGGAAACAATCTGATGGTAATGTTCCAGTGATGCTGGAGCTTTGAGGAATGCTGAGTATCCCTTCATTGCTCCCTAGTCCACTCTGACCCGGAGAGGTAGCATCTGATAAAGCCCTATCTATGATTTAAATATAACTAATCTGCGTACTTATGCTAAAGTAAATTACTTGAAATAGAACTATTTTGATATTTAACATGCGTACTTTTGCTAAATTGAATTGCTTGAAATAGAAGTTTTGACATATAAACTGCGTACTTATGCTATATTGAATTGCTTGAAAGAGAAATGTTTTTGCCATTGAAACTATACTTCACTAAATAGAATTATTCGAAAGAGAACAGTTTTGAAATTTAACTCTGTGTAAATAAAAACTGTACTCATACTAAACTAAATTGTTTGGATTAGAACTGTTTGACAAAAGCTTGAAAGAAAATGTTTTTGACAATTAAACTGTGCACTTATGCTAAACAGAATTGTTTGAAATAGAACAGTTTATTTGTATGAAATTTAATTTGGCATTAAAAAACCTACAAGTATTGATATGCCATAACCCCCAGACACACACACTCATATATATAAATATATATATATATAGTTTCTGACAATCATTCTTACGGTAATATTAGAAACCACTGATATATTTACTGTTTTAGATTTTCTCACGGCATCTATCTATCTATCTCAGTTGGGTCAGCGCTTATTAATTCACGTTTCAAATTTACATTCCTATATTTTTCATGAAATTTAAAGAACACACTCTATACTTGACAGTCTCTCTCTCTCTCTCTCTCTCTCTCTATCTATCTATCTATCTATCTATCTGTGTCTTTCTATATATATATATATATGTGTGTGCGTGTGTGTGTGTTTGTGTGTGTGTGTGTGTGTGTGTGTGTGTGTGTGTTTCCAAATCCCCACCCAGCCTTTCAATAAAATTCAAAAGACTCTCTCGAAACCGTAGAATTATTCCATATAGAAAGGCACAAATGTTGATATCCGATGAAAACAGAACTCATTAGAGTAATATCATGACTATTATAAATTTCCTCCAAAACTCTTTTGAAAAAAAGTTTTAAAAAATATAAAAAAAGCAAAAAAGAAAGAAAGAATGAATTAGAGTGGGTGGGCAGAGAACAAAAGGTGTATTTCATTTGTTTATCAAAAAAAAAAAACATCCATTGCCGAAAAAAACACAACAAGCAACGATTCTATTCAGCTAATTAGAACTGAAGTATGTTAATACGGTGAAAATAAAATGTTTTAACATAAATATATTAGTGATTCCTAGTTTTGATGAGCGAGATTTCATATATATACATATATATATATATAGTATTCTTTGATCCAGTTCAACCGGAGTTGGGAGTAATTCCATCAGGACAAGAAATTATTCATGAGTGAATATTTAAATTTTCCTGGTAAAGAGCTCAATGTAACAATAATACAGAGCAATAAATTCTTCAAGAAAAACAACAAAACCGGTCACATAGGATTATAAATATATTTCCATCCTGTTACGCATTTTTGAAATTTCCAAAAACACGAAAAAAAAATTAACAGGACTTCTTCAGATCTTTTAGGTTTTTTTATCTAAAAGATCTGAAGAAGTCCTGTTGATTTTGTTTCGTGTTTTTTCAAATTTCAAAAATACGTAACAGGATGGAAATATATTTATAATCCTATGTGACCGGTTTTGTTGTTTTTCTTAAAGTATATATATATATATGTATATATATATTGGTTAGCATTTTGTCAGACAGATTGTAGCCTGCCTTGCATAATTTGATTGCTCCTAAGTAATGTCGAACTGTAAAAAGCCGGACAATTCATGACACAGTTCATTTGGTTCGCACTGTCACAGGAAAAGTCGGGGGTAAAGACACGTTGATCAATTTAGATCAATTCAAGTCCTTTGATACGGTTGACCAGCGTTTTTGGAGGCTTCATACGAGTGACTTTTTACTACCGGATTCGCCTTCTGAATGCATCACCCGGAGATAACCCCAGTGGACCCATTCAGAAGTTAGAGGTGATGAAGATCAAAATGCTTTGTTAAGGATATCCAGTCACACAAGCTACACATTCTTGGGTCGGAACTATTCGTTCATAAGTTGAGGGCGAACCCATTCCTCCACGGAATAACGCCATCTCGTGCTTCTATCACGGCTAGGTGTTCAACCGATGCTGGCGATGTTAGCGGTGTCAGTGACAAGTCTACTGTTTGTTTCGTGGAAAAGGCATACTCCTACGACCCAATCAATTGGTTTGATGACGGACCGAGTTCGATACTCGGCGTCTAGATTGGCCCCGATCTTCAACTGGAGAAGATTTGCTCAAAGGTACTGGAAAACGTCGTGGCCGCTATTCACGTATGGTTGAAAGAATGTTCTCCTTAAAGAACATGCCAAGATGTGTATATCGCATATCTACCATCTTGTGCATAACTAACTTTCATTGCTTTCTCTCCAGTGTACCAACCTTAAAAGATCCTTTTTCTAATTCAACATGAGCAGATGGACTTCCTTTACGACCTTCGGAGACGAAAACTTAAATGATAGGAAGGACCACCGGTTGCCCAGAAACGAATACACCTTTTCTGGCGACTGTTCATGTTAGACATGCAACACATGAAATTAACTTTTAAACTCACAATTTGTTAGTATCAAGACACCAGTCAATAAAGATAACTCGAATCCAGCTTTTAACATTTACATCCAGTGTCATAAGATGGATGTTTCAACTGGCAAACTTCAAATTAAATGACTTACATGGATTTGGTATTTTATAGTAATTAGAAGGTTTATACTTCCTATGGTCGAACGTAAAATTCCTATATATTTCAATCAAATAGTCGGCATGCTCTGAAAGCTTTCTCTTGGGTAAACATTGTTCTCTTTGACTGTTGAGTAAGGCATTAAATCAGATATTAGTGCGAAGGCTGTTCGAGACATCTTAATAGATTCACTCGATATAACCAAGGAGAAAGGTTACTTCTTGTGACATTATGTCACAATTAAACCAGGTGCCAAGTATCTAGCTTAGTCCGTCCGTCTATCCAACTGACTGGGCCAGGAAGAGTACAACTCATTTACGAAACAAACAGCAGACTTATCATGGTTGATTTTAACCACTGACATCGCTAATATCGCCGGTGTAGGCTGAACACCTAGCCGTGGTAGTACTGTCAATGGATAATAATCATGAAGACTAAGACGAGCTCGCTGGGACGAAAGAGAAGGGTCGCTTCTTGTGACCATGAACGCCTGAGTTGAGATATCTCAAGAGTGAAGTCATCACTCACTTGGCTAGGGGTTCGTAAGGCCCTCGGTATAGGCAAGGGAGGTTTTTCGCAGGGGGTTTGGCATTTTTGCCAGAATGGGTCCAATGAATTGATGTAGGGGCGTAGATTTTGTGTTAAATAATCTGTTATCCCCATATCTGTGTTTGTGTTTTCAACAGAGACTCTTTCCGGGGCCACAAAAGATAGATAGATACATTGATAAATTACTAAAGAAATATATATATATATATATATATATATACATATATATATATAAGTTGGCGACCGTAGTAGAGGGCGACCCAAAGGCTCCCTTTTCGATGTACATATATGTATATATATATACATATATATATATGTATATATATATGTATATATATATATATATATATATATATATATATATACGTATATATATATATATATACATATATATATATATACGTGTTTGTGTGCGTATTTATGATATTATTCTCTGTTCATAGGAATTTAGCTTCCCTTTTGATTTAGGATATCCTCTCTAGGTGTAGAAAAGGCTTCGATATATACATACATACATACATACATAAATACATACATACATACATACACACATATATATATATATATATATATGCATGTGTGTGTCAATTTACACAAGCAGGATGCGACACAAGGTTAATAATTAAACTGAGTTTTATAGGTTTGGATTCAAAAGTTTCCATCATCGAGAACTATTTCTACAACAAGATTAAAGTGCCTGCCCCACTATTTACCCATAGCTAGAGAGAGAATAGGTGCGTTCATAATTTCTCCGAGGGCGTCAGTGCTATATGAAAGGCAAATGGACTCAACCCGGATTTGATCTCTGTTCGTGGTGCCCATTTTCGACTACAATAATCATTATACCGCAAGTATATATATATATATATATGTATATATGTATAAGGGCAAAAAGTTTCAAAATGGAGTTACTCATTGGAACATCTGTTGCTGCACATGAATCACATGCATTGATACGTTACAGTGGTTTTTTCCTGAATCAATCGAGTAGAAAACAAAAATACGCAGCTGCTATATTCAATACATATATATATATATATATATAGAGAGAGAGAGAGAGAGAGAGAGCGTAAGAGAGAGAGGCAGACTTTACAAAGAAAGACATGAACACACAAACTTATATATATATATATATATATACATACGAATTTACCTCTATATAAGTGGTGAAAAACAAACTGAACTGCACTTGTTTAAAGCGATTCAACTGCATCAGAAACACTTCAGTTTTCAATTCTTCAACCTTGTAAAACGAATATCAAAATGAATAAGTGAGTATTTCATAGAATTTATCATAATCTCAACTTTTTCAAATGTTTGTATATATTATATGCTTACAATATACTTTTATTTTATATTACATTTGTCCACTTCCATCTATATATCCGGCTCTGATTGCAGGATAAAAACTAATTTCTAAAAGTCCTCTTTTTCAGTAGCTTAAATTTTGTAGAAGCACACCTTGAGGCGGCAGAAAAGTGTATTCCAACAAAACCTAGAACTAAATATAGAGTCCCTTGGGAAACGCTAGCGGCTAGAGAAAAACGTGCACTTGTGAAGACTGCCTCCAAAAGCTATCAAAAGAACCCAACAAACACAAATGCACGAAAACTAGAAAAGGCACAACATCAATTAACAGGAATATACCTAAAAGAACAGGAAGAATACGTACTAAATCAGATAGATAAGATTAGAGACTCGGTGGAAGATAGGCAATCCAGGATAGCCTGGCAAACAATAAACGAAGTAAGTAGAAGGAAGAGCACAGCCAAAGCAAAATTGAAAGCTGCAAGCCAACAAGAAAGAGTAAAACTGTGGGAACAGCATTTCAAAAATCTACTAGGAAACCCACCGGAAATAACGGATGAACCGATCACCAGAATTATTAGTAAGCAATTAGACGTAAAACTAGGTCCTTTCACCAAAGAAGAATTCGACTCGGTTCTCAGAAGAATTAAAAATAGGAAAGCGGCGGGGCTAGACGAGATCCCCCCAGAAGTGTGGAAGACTAGACAATTCGACGATATACTGCTCCGGCAATGCAACGCAGTCTATAGTCAAAATAGGATAGAACGATTGACGAAGGGATGCATCCTTCCATTCCCTAAAAAAGGCGACCTCGGACTAGCCAAGAACTACCGAGGGATAACACTTATATCCATAGCAGCCAAAATCTACAATGCCCTACTACGAAACCGCATAGAACCCAAAATAGACAACATCCTTAGGAAAAACCAAAATGACTTCCGGAGAAATAGATCCACAACCTCACAAATACTGACCATCCGTAGAATCCTGGAAGGCGTTCGGGCAAAAAACTTACAGGCGACATTACTATTTGTCGACTTTACCAAGGCCTTCGATTCCATACACAGAGGGAAGATGGAGCAAATCCTACTAGCATATGGCCTACCAAAAGAAACCGTAGCAGCGATAATGATTCTCTACAGAAACACCAAAGTGAAAGTACGTTCACCAGATGGAGACACGGAATACTTCGACATTGTTGCAGGAGTACTACAAGGAGACACACTAGCCCCGTACCTCTTTATCATCTGTCTAGACTATGTGCTTAGGACTTCGATCGACAAAATCAGAGAAAATGGCTTCGAGCTGACTAAGAGAAGCAAAAGGTACCCCGCAAAAACAATCACGGACGCCGACTACGCTGATGACTTGGCGTTACTAGCGAATACGGCTAATCAAGCAGAGACACTACTGCATAGTCTGGAACGAGCCGCAGCTGGCATTGGCCTCCATGTCAATGCAAACAAAACTGAATATATGTGTTACAACCAAACGGGCAAAATTGCCACACTAGACGGAGCCTCTCTGAAACTAGTCGACAAATTCACCTACCTAGGAAGCAGCGTCTCATCAACCGAGAAAGACATCGACACACGACTGACGAAGGCATGGACAGCTATCGATAGGCTCTCGATCATATGGAAGTCGGACCTAACTGATAAAATGAAACGCAGTTTCTTCCAGGCAGCGGTTGTGTCGATACTGCTATATGGATGCACCACATGGACGCTTACGAAGCAGCTGGAGAGGAGGCTAGACGGAAATTGCACAAGAATGTTGGGAGCAGTATTAAACAAGTCCTGGCGACAACACCCCACGAGACTCCAACTATACGGACACTTGCCCCCCATCACGAAAACTTTACAAGTTCGACGAACCAGACACGCAGGACACTGCTGGAGAACCAAGGACGAGCTCATAAGTGATGTACTCCTGTGGACCCCCACACATGGATGTGCAAGAGTGGGACGACCAGCACGAACTTACATACAGCAGCTATGTGAGGACACGGGAAGTGACCCTGAAGACCTGCCGGAGGCGATGAATGATAGGGAGAAATGGCGAGAGACGGTCAGGGATATCCACGCTGGCGGCGCGACATGATGATGATGATGATATATGTATATATAAACGACCAACATACGGAGTGAATTCATGCTGTTGTTCAAGTTGATTTGATCACATGAAAAATATTTATGTTTTCAATTTCTTCAACCCAAGCAACAAAACTGAAAATGAATATGATTCTGAGGACATTTCGTTGAACCTAACTTAAAGACGTCTTCTTCGATAGCCTGCATATATATATATATATATATATCCTACCAGTCAAAAGTATTTGCCTAACCACCAAAATTTTAATTCATCATCCTAAAATGAAACAAATTACGCACCACAATGTTTTTATTTATTTTACTAAATACAAATCTTCCTCAGTCTATTTGACCTGACTATAACCAGGTATCCCTTGACCTGAGTATAACCAGGTATATTTTAAACAGCCTTCTTTCGTACTAAAAATGAAACTTCCCAGAAATACAGCGGATTATACTGTTATGAGACATCTGGAAACGGAATAAAATTAAATCAAAAGTTGGTCTAGTAGACCAAAAGCAACCAGAGCAGACGACAATTTTATCAGAGTCACCAACTTGCGTGACAGAAAGCAGACTGCTCCAAATATCAAAGCCCAACTGAACCAATATCCTGAATAAAATGTGCCAGCATCCACTTTGAGGAGAAGACTCTGTGAAGCTGACATATATTGCAATGGTACCAGGGGAATAAAGACTATACAATAGTGCTGTGGAATAAAGCCTTTTGGATTGACGAAGTTCGAAAATATTCCGTCAATTAGGAGGGTCTATATAAGGCATAGGTGTAGAGAAAGATCTACAAACCCCAGTATCACACCAACGATAAAGACTCTATTATGGTGTGTGTGAGCAGGGGTTTCCAACTGAAAAGTCGAGGATTTGCACCAGGTGAAAGACAAATTGAATAAGACTGACTATCACAGCATACTGCACGATTACGCGGATCGTTGGTCAAGGGTTTGTACCCCTCCAAGATAATGACCCAAAGTATACTAGTAAATACTGTCAGAGTAAAATCAAAGAGGAACAGCATGACCCTCAACTGATGACTTGGACGTCGAAATCAGCAGACTTAAATCCCTTTGATTTAGTATAGGATCAACTTGAACGAAAAGACAAAGCTAAACAACCCACGAGTCATCTTTTTCAATAAATAACATTTATTCATATAAACAGTGATGATATACGCTGAATTGATGCAGGTGCCTAGGCTCTTTGATCAAATAAGAAATGTTTCAGTTTTAACCCTCTTCAACCAGAGCAACAAAAATCAAAGTGATTCTATGATTATTTCATAGAATCTATTTCAAAAGTGTTCTGGATTTTATATTAAATAATCTGATGGTGAGGCTCCAGTTATGTTGGAGCTCTGGGAATTGCAGAGTACTACTTCATCGCCATTGCTCCAAGGTCTGCTCTGACCCAGACTGTTGCACATGATACGGTCTTATCAATGGGTCAAATAGAACAGTTTGACACTTAAACTGCGTATAAACAAATGACTGACGTTTAGTGAATTGTTCGTAATACGTACCAATAATTGGAAACATTTAACTGTGCACAAAAGAACTTGCTTTGGCTTGCTTGAAAAAAAACTGTTTACAAATCGTATATACTTAATATGTGTGTATAAAAAGGATTTGGCATTAAATAACCAACAATGGTTGATATACCATAAAACCAAACCAAACGATATATATTTTATATAAATGTATAAAAAGGACTTGGCTTTAAATAACCTACAATGGTTGATATACCATAAAACCAAACCAAACGATATATATTTTATATAAATGTATAAAAAGGACTTGGCATTAAATAACCAACAATGGTTGATATACCATAAAACCAAACCAAACGATATATATTTTATATAAATGTATAAAAAGGATTTGGCATTAAATAACCAACAATGGTTGATATACCATAAAACCAAACCAAACGATATATATTTATATAAATGTATAAAAAGGATTTGGCATTAAATAACCAAGAAGGGTTGATATACCATAAAACCAAACCAAACGATATATATTTTATATAAATGTATAAAAAGGATTTGGTATTAAATAACCAACAATGGTTGATATACCATAAAACCAAACCAAACGATATATATTTTATATAAATTTATAAAAAGGACTTGGCTTTAAATAACCTACAAGGGTTGATATAGCCATAAAACAATACAAACAGCCGATGAATAGCATATATGTAAACTTTGAAGATTCAGACTGAATTCATGAAGGTGTCTCGGCTCTTTGGTTACATGAGATATATTAGTTTTCACCTTCTTCACTCTGAACAACAAAAGTGATTCTGGTGTTATTTCATAGAATCAAATCAAAAGTCTTTTTTTTTTTAAATATATTACATATATACATGTATTTAAAGGGTAAAAATATAGACAGAATTGATGCCCTTCGCAAAGCCGTTTTCTTTACGATAGCTGTGTTTGTTTTTTGTTTTTCATTTTTTTTAGTTTTTTCATAGTTGTTTTTGTTTGTTAATTTTTAAATTTTTTCCAGGGTTTTTAGGTCATGTTATCTCTTCCTATCCCTTCACATGTTGCATTTCTTCCTCTCTTTCGAACATTCTACCTCACCTTCACGCTTTTCCTTGAACCTCCCCCTTTCTATTTATACCTTCCCATTTCCTACTCCTTCACATGTTGCGTTTCTCCCTCTCTTTCTATCTTTCTACCTCACCTTCACGCTTTTCCGTACCCCCTCACTTTCTATTTATACCGTCTCTCTTCCTACTCCTTCACATGTTGCATTTCCTCCTCTCTTTCTAACATTCTACCTTTCTTCATCTCTTTGCATTTTCTCCGTTCTTCCTTTTATCTCAATCCAGTTTCTTGCATTTCCCCACTCTCTTTCTATCTTTCTACCTCACCTTCACTCTTTTTCTTAAACCTCCCTCATTCAATTTATACTGTCTCTCTTTCTACCTCTTCACACATTGCATTACCCCTTTATCTTTCTAACTTTCTTTCTCTCCTTGGTCAAACTCTATATTTTTTCCTTTCTTAGGACATTGTACATCTTCCTGCTGATACTTTTACTGGGAGTAAACATGTCGTATGCTCGGTGCAAGCGTAATTGTGCGGTATTTACCCCATTTGGCATAATGTGCCGGTGTTGAATTTTCAGAGAGGTAAGTCCACTATCATTTTCTCTCTCGATCGATTTAACTCTCCTCTCTCTCTCTCACTCTCTCTCTCTCTCACACACACACACACATACACACATATATATATATAGTAACTTTTGTGTGAGGAAAATGGATTCATTCTTTTCTGCTTATATATATATATATATATATATGTGTGTGTGTGTGTGTGTGTGTGTGTGGAGGTGCCCGTGATTTAATGGTTATCGTCGTAGAAAATGGACACGGCGATACGAGTTCAAATCCTGGACGTGGCTGATTGCATTTCACATAGCACTAATTCCATTGGATAAGGTATGAATCCAATTATTATCCCTCTAGCTATGGGTAAATAGTAGGGGAGACTGCGTTCTTCAGCCTTAGTGAGGCCACTACTCTAGGAGAAGGAAAACTCTGAATTTAAACCTGTTAAACTCCGCTTAAAAATTGACCTTCTGTCATATACTGACCAAGCAGAGTGGTTGGTAAATATGTATATATATATATACATATACATATATATATATATATATATATATAGATATAGATATATATATAATCATTATCATCATGTCGAACCATCAGCACGGATTTTCCCGGACCATTTCTCGCCACCCTTCCGGTAGGTCTTCAGAGCTACATCCCGTATCTGCACTGAGCTGCTGTATACAGGTTCTAGCTGGTCGTCATACCTTTGCTCGTCCACGTAAAGGGGTTCACGGGAGTACAAATCGGATACTTGAAGGAGACAGGAGGATAGTCATTGTCCATCAAACGGAGAGAGAGAGTTACAGAAACAAGTCCTGGTGAATCTTTGACAGCGGGACACGAACCTACACAAGTCAACAGCACGCTACCCACTACCTATTTAATGTATCTTTTTATGTGTATCCTATTATTCGTATATTTTCAACATCAGCTCGCTTGTCTTTCGAAATTACTTCATTTCAAAATTCGAATAGCTGCC
>CAUZXS010005324.1:5000-32019 GCA_963585895.1 Sepioteuthis lessoniana | reverse complement strand
CCTTTATCTAATCCACAGAGGTAGATTGTTCTAATTCCATTAACCATGACCAGGTTAGGTGTTACGCTATAAGTATTCCTTGTTATTTACCTGTAGTTGGGATTGAACTTGCAACTTCCAGATGATTTCACTGAGAAGCACTTTAACTAAATGCTTATATCTGTTGTGCCTTTAGTCCTAGACAATTCAGAGTGAATTTTTGGGATTTATGAACCTAATGTCTCCATCAACCTATGATATTCTTCTCATTACTATCATGTATGATTTTTTACGTCAGATCATATAACTTTTTTCTTTTCTTTTTTTTTTTTTTCATTGAGCTTTTTTGATTAATAGCTCCCAAATCATATTAATGTTCTTCACTATTTATTATTTCAACTTCATCCTATAAAGGGCAAGTGGCTTCCCTTTTCTTTCTCACCTTGACATACTGCTTTTCAATGTTCCTCTAGGATAGGCATAACAATGGGTTATCTTTTTTTTGTGCGTGTGTGTGTCTTTTTAAGAAAATGTACAAACTTGATTTATTTGATATTTTTTGTAATAAAGAATGTTAAAAAGTTTAAAAAGAAAAACACTACAAGTATTCAAAACGTTGATAAGTTCATTAAAAAATGTTATAGACTAAATTTCTGCTTCTTTTACTATTGGAAGAGGTATGTTAATCGGTGCATTTTTGATTGATTATGAAAGTGTCTTTAAGAGAGGAACTGTACCTGCTGTTAACACATTTTTTACACCTTGTATTAGTTTAGTTTCTACTGCTTCATTGAGAAATTTATATTCAAGGGGAGGTCACTCTAATAGACTCTTAGATGTCTTCTTCGCTCTGAGTTTTTTGTTTTGAGCTCAACATTTCGACTTGTTTGTTTCTCACATGGAGGTTGAAAGAGAACTGAAAATGACAGTCTACACTTCTTTTTGTTCACCTTTCTAATAAATTCCATTCTCTTTCTCATCCTTTTTCTTATAGGCTTTTGTCCTGTACAAGAATTGTTAACGCCATTTTTCTTTAATAAAAAAATTATCTGTTTTCTTGAATAGCTGGATAAAATTTCTTAAAATTATTTTCATTTTTAATAACCTTTGGCCTTTTTTAATATTTCAAACTACTCCAGGTTTGCTAAAACACATAAATTAAGAACTTTACCTATATTAGGATATGTAATAGTTGATTAAAATTTCAGGTAAAGATATTTAACGGATGTATATTTCAGGAATATGAATTTGAAGGGCTTCTAAAACTATAAGGATATTTATACAAATGAAAACTTAGACTTCTATATCCAGTAATTCTTCATGGCATATCTCAATTAATAATTACCATCTCCTCTCCTAGGATTATGTACTAAGTTACATGTTACCAGGAACAATCTCTGACTTGACCTATTATCAAACACCCTAAGTAGATCTCCTTTTACAAGGCTAAAAGGCTCTAACTGCCTTTCTATTTAATCATGGCTGTGGGAAGAAGAGGTGAATTTATGCGTTTTTTTCCGATCATTCATACAAAACAGTTTGATCACTGTTCATCAACCCCATTTTCCATGTCAGTCTATCCAAACTTGGTGACAAAAATGTAACATCCTAATTGTGAAATGCTTGAGTTTTTTTGTTTTTTGTTTTTTTTTTCAGATGTAAAGCCTAAAGCTGATTTTTTGTTCTCTTCCTGCTCTTATTAAACACTTTATTATATATAGTATTCATATCAGTTAATTGGAACTGCATTTACAATACAATATTATACTATATACTAAATTTGTATAAAAATCAATTTTGAGTGCTTACTAAGACGAAAGTACTCCTTATAATATAGTTCAATTTTTTTTTTTTTTTTTTTTTTTTTTCTTTATAACACACTAATTCCTAATCAACTATTGACTATCTTTTTCCTCCTGGTTTTCAATTTACAGTGTTTGATTTCTGTAAGTTGTAAAAACAAATTTCAGACCACAAATTAGGAATTTTTTTTAATTACTCTACCACTATAATATGATGTAATCATTTGAATAAAACTTTTGATATTGTTAATAATTATTCTTATGATATCACTCTCTGTATAAACAGCTAATTTGTTAAAAAAAACATTTTTACAGCTGGAAATCTTTTTCTGGACATTCATTAACTAAACATAACATTATGTTATAAAAAATGTTAATGCTTTTGATGAGATATGCTGGTCTTAAGAACGGTTTTTCTTTTTCAATGTTCATATCCAAATTAAAAATACTATACATGAATGCATGCTAAAATTTTTGGAGATGTTTTTTTTTTTTTTTTTGTTTTTTTTTTGAGGCATATTATCTCTTTGTGTTTGTTAAAAATAATATTTTTCTGTATTGTTTCAGGTCAGCTTGCAAAAGCTCGACATGCACCCTCAATGGTCTATGGCCAGTTAGTAGGCTGCTCTGACCAGCTGGTGATCATGGCGGACAGTGGTACCACCGTGTCGTCCGCTTTGGCTGGAAGCCATCACAACCACGAACTGAACAGCATGGCATTGAGTGCTGCAGCTGCTGCAGCTGCTGCCGTCTCACATCATGACCTAACTGCCATGCAAAATCGCATTCCATTAACCTTTCGTGACCCCAGTCATGCACCACTGCGAAAGCTTAGTGTGGAACTTATTAAAACATACAAACATATAAATGAGGTAAGTACCAAACCTGATTTTGGTGATGTTATTTCAGATTCGTTTTCATCTGACCAAAATATAATCAAAAAATTAGTGTTACACTCAATCTATGCTACTTAAAACATGGTGAGTAATAAATGGGCCAAAAGTGATTTGATTTGGTACTGTTATCTAACCTAGTGACTAATTCCAATGACCTCACATAGTTTGACCATAACCCTGCTCTGAAACCATAGATTTTGTATGATAAGACTTTTGTCACATTTTGGCAAGTGTATGTATTGACCCAACCTCTCCACCACAGGCAAGATGTCACACTAGGGCAATTTTAAGCAAAGATTAACAGATTTGAATTCTCAATTTTCCTTCTAGACTAGGTTCTATACCAAGGTTAAAGAGCCCTGTCTGATCTACTATTTACCCATAGCTGGAGGAAGATTAGTTGGATTCATACCTTTTCCAAGGTTATTAGCACTATAAACTCAGGTCACTATATCCATTTCCCACAACAATAACACTATGAGTCTTAGTGTATGCTCTGGTTTTTATCTGATATTTTTCATACATATATATATATATATCGCCCTGTCAGCTGGGGCTGTAGAATACGCTGACTGCACCTCTGCAGAGGGGTAAACCCCCCCCCAACGAGGCTACCTGTTGGCCGTGGGTGGCGACCCGTGATGCTTAAGGACGGGATCCTGGTGGTTGAGCAGTACTTGGCCTGAAAATCGAGTGGTCAAGTCTCTTGCAACACACCACTTTGGCCCTTACTGGGCTAGACGGGCGGTCGGAGAGGCCCGATCCGATCAATCGGCTGGTCATGACAGTACTCTCTTAGATTTTTTTTTTTTTAAATCTAAATGAGAACGATGGCTGTAGGGTCAATCATGCTGTGGAAAGACTCATAGTCCTTTCTGTCCCTGGGGAAGTAGTTATCTTGGGAACGAAAACCCAGGAACAAAAAATTAATTCGTCTATCACCAGCATGAGTATACTGAACATGTAGCCCTGGTGTTGCTAGGCGAATGGGTTTCCCCCTAGGCACATCCCCATATGGGGCTCCGAGGTGGGTGGGGAGCATGTTCAGTGAAACTCATCCAACACTTTTATGGCTTCTGTTAAAACAAAAACCCAAGCAAAAAGACCCCATATTGAATGTGATTCAGACAATGATGAGCCATATCCAAGGTTCATCATTCTAGAATCAAAAGAAAAACTACCGCTAACAAAAATATTCCCCTTCATCATAGAAAAATGTATTTCAGCTCTAATATCACCCAAAACCGTAAAAAACTTGAAAAATGGAACCATCCTTATAGAAAAAAAACAAGCTGAAATAATATTAAAGAAAAAAAAAATCCACAACATAGATATAAAAGCTTACCCCCATGAGAGATTAAACACCTCTAAAGGGGTGATAAGAAATGGAGAGCTATCATTATGCTCAATAATGGAAATTAAAAATGAACTAAAAAAAACAAAATGTAATAGACATCAAAAGGATAACAATCAAATAACAAAATGAAATAATTGAAACCAATACCTACATTCTAACCTTTAATAACCCAAAACCCCCTTTAGAAATAAAAATAGGCTATACAGTGGTTAAAGTTGAGACATATATCCCAAATCCCAGAAGATGTCATAACTGCCAGAAATATGGACACTTGAAGCAGCACTGCACAAGAAAACAAGTGTGTGTTAAATGTGGAGAGCAGGAACCAAACCACATAGAGGAATCCTGCAAAAACAGCCTAAACTGTAACAATTGCAAAGGGAATCATAGAGCAGACTCAAAGTACTGCAAAATCTGGGAAAGGGAAAAGGAAATTATCAAAATGAAAATCACCAAAAACATTACCTTCCCTGAAGCAAGAAGACTCATAGAAAATCCCTTTAACAAATTAACTTTCTCTCAGGTAACCAGGATTCCCTCAAACCAAGTAGAAAACGAAGCAAAAACACAAATAAAAACAACAAAAATAGAAGAAGAATTAACAAATTTAATAAACGACCTACATGAACTAATCAAAACCCTTAAAACTATTATACCCAATGTACAACTAACTCCAACTGACAAATCAAAAAACATCCCTTCAACCTCTAGCCAAAAAAATTAAACGCTAACGATCAAAAA
This sequence comes from Sepioteuthis lessoniana, assembly GCA_963585895.1. NCBI lineage: Eukaryota > Metazoa > Mollusca > Cephalopoda > Myopsida > Loliginidae > Sepioteuthis > Sepioteuthis lessoniana. Next base: position 27,244 of record CAUZXS010005324.1, on the reverse strand, counting down.
CAGAAACCGATCAACCTCAAGAACCAGAGAAAAAGAAGAAAAACAAAAACCTACTCAACACACCCCTTCAAAAACCAAAAATAAATCCAGAAACATAGAAAGTATGGAAACCGAAATGGACTCGACACCTAAAATCGAAAATACAAAAATTAAATAGTACACCCCAAACCCAAGACACACACTGCATAAATAGTTATGGCCAAATACCAAAATACCCACAAGATAATCCAATGGAACTGTCGTGGCTACAAGGCAAATTACAACGAACTCCAGCTGTTAATAACTGAACAAAATCCTACCATTATATGTCTCCAAGAAACATTCAAAAAAAGCAATGATAAAACAAACATGAAAAATTATGAGCAATATGACTATATACATGACACGGGACTAAGAGCTTCGGGTGGTGTATCAATCCTAATAAGGAAAAACATTCCCCAAAGCAAAATCAACATCAGCACCCCCCTACAAGCAGTAGCAATTTCAGCAACTTTACACAAAACCACCGCCATCTGCTCTATATACATTCCACCTCAAGACCCTATAAACGAAGAACAGCTAAATAACTTAATAAATCAACTCCCTAAGCCATATATATTGATGGGAGATTTCAATAGCCACAACATTTTGTGGGGAAGCAGGACAACGAACAAAAGAGGTCAGACCCTTGAAAAAATCATTAATAACAACAACCTATGTCTCCACAATCGGAAAGCTCAAACCCACCTAAGCTCATCCTCAGGTACATTCTCTGCTATAGATCTAACACTCAGCGATCCAGCCACCTTTATAGAATATAACTGGAGGGTACATGAAGATTCCTGCGGCAGTGACCACTTTCCAATCATAATAGAAAATACTAAACCAGGAAAATCAGACCCACAAACAGTCTCAAAAACCCCACGATGGAACTTCAAAAAAGCAAACTGGCAAGCCTACAAAAAACTATGCCTTGACACCCTAATCCCAGAAACAAATACAAACCAAGAAGAACCTATAATACATTTCACAAACACCCTAATTAATATAGCAAACAAAACCATACCTAAAACTACAACATCCCCAAAACATAACAATCCCTGGTTTACGGAGGAGTGCAAAACTATGATCAGAGAATGCCAAAGAATCCTCAGGAAATTTAAAACCAACCCTTCATCAGAAAATCTAGACAAATATAGACAACAAATAGCTAAAACTAGACGCACAATTAAAGAAGCTAAAAGGTCCTCCTGGAGAAACTTCACTGCAAAAATAAACTCAAATACTAATCCCAAAACAATTTGGAACTTTGTAAAGAAAATATCAAATAAAACTGTCCACACTCCTATAAATCATCTCTCCCAAGGAAGCACAAAAGCTTTGAGTGAAAAACAAATAGCTAATCTGATGGCAGAAAACTTTGCCCAAGCATCATCTACCAAAAAATATTCCAACAAATTCAACTCCATCAGAATCAAAGAAGAAAAGAACAAAATAAAGCTCACCTCTGACAATACTAAATGCTACAACCAACTTTTCACCCTAGATGAACTCCAAAATTCATTATCCAAATCCAATAAATCAGCTGCTGGTCCAGATGAAATCCACTACACATTTCTTAAAGAATTACCTTCCATTTCCCAGAAATATCTCCTAAACATATATAACAATATCTGGATCTCAGGCAATATCCCTGCTTTATGGAAGCAAGCTACAATCATCCCCATCCTCAAAAAACAAAAAGACCCAACAAATCCCACCAGCTATAGGCCCATAGCCCTAACTAGTTGTGCATGCAAAACTTTAGAAAGAATGATAAACCAAAGACTAATATGGTTTCTCGAATCAAATAAACTGCTCTCAAACCTACAAGCAGGTTTCAGAACAAAAAGAAGCACAATGGACCAGGTGGTTCATATAGAAACCCTAATCAGAGAAACATGCATAAAAAAGGAACACCTGGTGGCAGTCTTTTTTGATCTTGAAAAGGCCTATGACACAACGTGGCCATACGGAATTCTCAAAGACCTTAAAAACTTTGGGTTACAAGGTAGACTTCCCATCTTCATCCAAAATTTTCTTGAAGACCGATCTTTCAGGACACTGATTGGCAGCACATACTCTGATTCGAAGCCACAAGAGGTGGGAGTTCCTCAGGGCAGTATTTTATCAGTATCCCTATTTATAATAAAAATAAACAGCATAACATCCTGCCTCCCTCCAGAAATCAAAGGGTCATTATATGTAGATGACTTCCTCATCTGCTATAATTCCAAAAACATGACAACCATAGAAAAGAAAAATACAACAATGCATAAATAAAATCCAAAAATGGACCACAGAAAATGGATTTACAATTTCAAATAGTAAAACAAAATGTGTACACTTCTGTCAAATCCACAAGATGCACAACCACCCTAAACTTACATTAAATAACACTGAAATACCCATAACAGATGAACATAAATTCCTTGGCATTATCTTTGACTCTAAATTATCATTTATCCCACATATAAAAAAGCTAAGAATAAAATGCAATCAAGCCATGCAACTATTGAGAGCCATAGCCCACACAGACTGAGGTGTTGATAGAAAGACCCTTATCAAGCTATATAGATCTCTAATAAGATCAAAACTTGACTATGGCTGCTTCATATACGGAGCAGCCAGAAAATCCTACTTACGACGACTGGAAACCATACACCACCAAGGACTTCGCCTCACTTTAGGGGCCTTTAATACTTCCCCAAAGGAAAGTCTATACATAGAAGCAAACGAACCCCCTCTCTATTTAAGAAGACAAAAATTAGCACTACAGTACTACATCAAACTCATCTCCTGTCCACAAAATCCTGCTTATGACTACACCGGCAAAACAAAATACAAAAACCTGTATCAAAATAACACAAAAAAAAATCAGACCTTTTAGCTTAAGAATAAGTGACCTCCTCAACGAAATCAAAATCAACACTAAAATAGTACACCATACCATACTCTCCAAAACGGCACCATGGACCATAAGGCAACCAACTATAAACTTAGAACTGGCTAAGTTACCCAAAACAAAAACACACCCCATCACTTATCAAGAGAAACTCATAAAAATACAAAATAAGTTCCCAGATCACTATCACATCTATACAGACGGATCCAAACAAAGAAAAAAAGTAGGTTGTGCTGCTATTTCTCAAAAAAAAGAAACCCTAAAACGCCTACTTAATGAAGCTTCAATTTACAGTGCAGAAACCACAGCCATTGACCTAGCTATGAATATCATAGCAAACCATAAAGCTTCCAAATTTATCATATACACAGACTCCAAATCAGTCCTACTAGCACTACAGAACAGAGATACATCATCCCCCTTAATTACAAAGCTCCTAAACAAACTACACACCCTCTCTAAAAATAATAACATCATATTCACCTGGATACCAAGTCACATTGGCATCCAAGGAAATGAAAAAGCAGACAAAGCTGCAAAAAAAGCTCTTCAAATTGATATGTGCAAATCAAAAATCCCATATACAGATCTAAAACCAACCATAAAGAAATTTATATCAGACAAATGGCAGAAATCATGGGACAATCAGACCCAAAACAAACTCCATGAAATACAAGAAGCTATCGGAGAGTGGCCAACAGGCTATAGAAGTATCAGAAGAGAAGTAATACTTGCTAGATTGCGTATTGGGCACACCCACATTACTCATTCACACCTGTTAAAAGGGGAGGATGCCCCAGTGTGCCCATCATGCAAAGTACAACTCACAACCAAACATATCCTTCTAAATTGTAACAACCTTAAACATATCCGTACTAAGTACTATCAAGCAAGAAACCTGAGGGACATCTTTAAGAATACAAACCCTGAAAACATTTTAAATTTTCTAAAAAAAAGCAACTTTTTCAGCAAGATATAACCAAACATCTCTAGAACCACTACTTTAATGACTGAAATTCAAAATAACCTTTTTGGCATTAAATGACCCACAGGGGTTGATATGCCGTTAAACAAAACTCAAACTCAAAACTATATATATATATATATATATGGAAAAAAGTTGTATTCGTCACATATTTTAAGGTGGGCTATTAAGCCAATGGCTTTTCATTTTGATATTAAATAGGTAAAAGGGAGCACAATACCATACATTGATGCATTATTGCAGTTGAAATTCGATTATGGGAAAAAAGAATTAAACAGTAAATTGGAAGACAAAATATTGCTCTGGGTAGAAAAATACAGCAACTGAATGAAACTGTTTTACAGTATATTAACAGCTTGAAGAAGGCATCAAGATTTTGTAAGTTCGAAAAACTCGAAACAAAAGAAATGATCATCAAAAAAGAACATCTACTGTTAAGACTGATGGAAGGAATATACAGTAGAGCTGAAAAAAAAAAAAAAAAAAAAATGCTGGAACTATTACAAACACAGGATTTGTCATTAGACACATGTGTAGAATTTTTGCTGCAAATGGAGCCTTATAGCCTGGTTTAATACAACTCAAGAAAATGCTTGTGTGTTTCAAGTTTATAAATCTAAAGAAAAGGTAGAGTTTGACATCTGCATATATTTTAACATGAAGTATGAAAGGACAGAAACAAATGTTCCGCCTTTGGACAAGTTTGCAGAAGTTGCAAAAAGTTGAACCATTTTTCAAGTGTCCGCTGGTTCAAGATTAAAACACACACAGTAGAACTGGGACCAAAGGAGGTCTTCAAAATGCAAAATAAGAAAAAACACCAAAGAGAAAATTAAAATGAATGGCATTGTATTTGAGATGCGAGTTGATATGAGAAGTGACCTACCATGATACCCAGAAATTTCTGTGGACAATTGGGTCTAACCAGACTTTAAAAAATGCATTTTAAACTCTGACATTTTGATGGGACACACATCAAAGCTCTGGGAACATTTGAGGCTTCCTTTGAAACGACAGAGAGGTTTGAAATTGCTTCAGTAGTAGTGGATTGTAAAAAGTCCCGGAGGCTGACTGGAACAGATGTGTGGAAGTGGATACTCAAAAATTAATCAATAATGTTAAAAGTGGAAAACCAGGATGTTGGCTCTTTAAAAGGCTTAACAAGCTGCTGTTAAATTGAAAGAAAATGCCCCACCTTTTATTATAAATCTAGAAAGATACCAATTCATATGCTGCCTGTAGTCATGAGAATTTGTGGGGACTTCAAAGTAGGAGTTAACCATAAAGTTTGCTCTGATTCATACCCCATTCCTAACGTAGAAACAATTCTACATGAATTTCTCAAAAATTGACTTGGTCAGCATATAATCAAATAATGATTGATAAAAAAAATTCGAGGAAGTAACTACCATAAATACACCAATAGGCTTACTACAATGGACTTGTCTGCCTTATGGAATAAAAACAGCATCAGCTATTTTTCAAAAGGCACTCAAGAACGTTTTGCTTGGTAAAATAGAAAATATAATTATATATCAAGACTATATGTGTGGGAGCATCTAGCAAGGAACTGCTAAAGCAAAAAACTAAAAGAGTTTTAAAAGAATTTTAAAAAAGCCAGTTTAAGTGTAAATCCTTACCAATGTGAATTTGATTGTAAGACAATCTATTTTCTTGGCTTCAAGATATCTAAAGAAAGTGTTTCACCCAACACAAATTTACTAAAGAAAATAGAGTAAATTTCGATACCCACAAACAAAAAAAGGCGAAAAGTTTTTTAGAACTAGCAAATTTCTGCTATATATTCCAAAGTTGTCGGCATTGATACAACTATTTTTAAATTAAGAAAAAATCATCATGAATTCAAGTTGGAAGAAAAACAAGATATCACATTTGACAAGGTATAAAAGGCATTAATGAAGAAGCTTGTTGTGAAAGTGCTTACTACTGATGCAAGCAAACTGGCTGTGTCTGCAATATTATCACAGGATAGCCATCTGTTTATTATTTATCTAGAAAATTAACTTTGGCTAAAACTAATTATTCAAACATTGAAAAAGAAGTCTTAGCAATTGTCTGGAGCTTGTAGAGGGTGAGACAATTTTCATTGGGTCAAATTTTTTTATTAAAATCAGACTATAAACCATTGGAATTCATTTTCAACTCTCGAAAGAAATTGCCTAAAGTAACTTCATTGCATATTTTAAGATGGGTTATTAAGCCAATGGCTTTTGATTTAGATATTAAATAGGTAAAAGGGAGCACAATATCCCACATTGATGCATTATTACAGTTGAAATTTGATTATGAGAAAAAAGAAATAAACAATAATTCGGAAAACGAAATATTGCTCTGGTTAGAAACTAACAAATTACCCTTTCAGTGCTTAAAGACAGAAACTCTCCAGGATCCCATAGTAAACAATGTTTATTGGAAAATCAAAAGAAATTGGTGGAATAATTGTTCAAGGGCATTGAGACCCTATAAAGAAGTGAGACACAGATTAACTGTAGACAATGAAATGAAAACTTGATAATACTATCTCAGACAGTAAAAAAAAGACATAATTAAAAGCATACATGATGATGTTCATTGTGGAGTTGTGGCAACACAGAAGAGATTGAAACTTGAAGCATGGTAGCCAGGGTACTCACGTGATATTGAAGAATGCATAAAAAAATGCCTGAAATTTACTGAAATAAAAACTTTAAAAAAAAGCACTGTACACGCTTGGCCAACAGAAAAAGATGTATGGAGTAAAGTTCACATGGACCATGCATACATCAATTGCATCGGATTACTGCTAATTTTAGTAGACTCCTTCTCTGCGTCGCCTGAGGTAGTCTGTGTAAACATATTAAGAGAGAATTTTTTTCAAGGATCAGGGTTCTGAGAGTGCTCATGACAGACAATGCCCCAGAATTTTGTGTCACAAGTTCATCATCTTGACTAAAAAGAATAGGATGCAGACCATATAAAATCCCTGAATACCATCCTGAATCTAATGAGTTTGCAGAATGAATGGTACAAACCGTTAAAATGGTGTTAAAAGCATTCGATCATGCAAGAGACAATGTAGACAGTTATTTACCATGACTGCTAATGAGCTACAGAACCATTCCACATGCAGGATATGTACAGAGTCCTTCAGCAATGATAGGAAGACAGATTTGATCTCCCATCAATGTCCTACTTTACAAATGAGAAAATGTATTAAAAAAAACACGAAAGAAAGAAAGGGCCAACTTTGTTATGCAGAGAGGACATAACATGGCTCTAATAAATAAAAATGAACAAAATGTATTAGCACATGCAGACTAGATCAGGAGCGGAATAGAGGAGGAGGAGGATGTGAATATAGAAGGAGACACAAGGAAGAGGAGAATTCCACAAAAAGTGATATAGGCGAGTTCATGCAAAGTAAAGAGGGAGAACATAATCCACAGCCCAAAGATTCTAGTGGGGATGAAATCTGATCCAGATCCCTGTTAAGAAGATCCACTCCCTCCCTCCCCCATACACACTCACATAGCCAGAATTGAAAGGTCAACCAAGGGTGTAAAACCTCTTCATTTCCAGGAGGTGTAGTGATAATAACCAATCACATGCCATCTTGTGTAGACAAGATGATATAAATTTACATGCATGTCAACAGTGGCAGTCTGGGCCAGACTTGTGTATTGACAAGCGCTAAGACAGGACATGACAGCACTAATACCTTAGGGAAAGGTATGAATCCAACAATTATCCCTCCCACTATGGGCAGACTAGGCTCTTTAACCTTTGTATGGTATCTGGTCAAGGAAAAAGAAAACTCTTAATTCAAACCTGTTAAACTTTGCTTAAAAAATTGACCTATGTCACATCTTGTTTGTATAAAGGGATTGAGTAAATATATAATTGAATTATAATACTTGTCTCTATGTGTTTCTTAGAACACCTTCAGTTTGATTCTCCAAATCAATCATTGATGATATTCCTCTCTTGACCATTTTATACTCCCTAACTTTCAGCTAAACAGGTGACATCACAGTAATTATTCAATTAAAATTTCAGAAAAATAGAAATTGTTATACAATGTATCCATGAATATTATTAACTTTTAACTGAGACAAAACTGTCATTATTGTTCTTACATTTGTGCAAGTAATTTATTCATGAATTTTCATTCATCTAAATTAAAGAATCTATCATTTAATCATTTATCCACTCTCTGAATTTCTAAGCCTCAATTCTAGGCAGGCACTCTTGTGGCAAAATCATCACAAAAACAGAAGTTGGACACTTACTTGGTAAGTGTAGATATTAGATATTGGCTCAATGCAAACTGGGCACAATGTATGCCTACAGTAATTGATTATTTCTCGAAATACAGTGAATATAACAACACAAAAGGTGAATCAAAGAGTTTCAGTCTAAAATATGTCATCTACCAGACACAGAGATTGCAAATGAAAATAAGTAATTTTCTGTAAAGGAACAATATATTTCATTGTTCAGAAAACACTTTAAAAAATTGACCAATTTATGTGAATTTAACATACTGTGCAGCAACATAGATAAGCTAAAAATCTGTCATTTTCCCCTGTTACTTATATTTCAGCAGATTGAACATTACCTTACATTAAAATATAGTGCACACTTCAGCATTTCATTTTACAATTTTAATCTCATTTATTTGAATAGATGTATAATTATACTCCACAAAATGTTTTGTATAAATTATCTACGCATAATTCTGTAGCTGGATATGAACTTTATTTAACCTGCAGTCAGAAATAAATTTCAAATAACTTACATTCTCTATGCTTATTGTTGATATCAAGTGAATAAATGCTTTCATTACAGTAATATATTTGTATGAATTTTACCACTGAATAACTTCAATAACCACAAAGTTCCAAGTAAAATTTGGTAACCCTACTCTCTTCACATAATAAAGTATGGGTTCTTGTAAACTGTAGCAAAATTTTATCTCAAATTCAGATATTTTTTATCATAGATGATTCATTAAATCTGTAAAATGTTTTTTCTTTCTTTCTTACCCCACCCCCCATTAATCAAAAATATGTATAAAATGTTCTTTTCCTGAGTTGGAATTGTATCTGCTCACATGTGTATAGGTTGGCAGGTTTGCATATTTGTGCCCTCCAATAGTTGTGTTATTTCTGCTGAAAATAACTGGAAGAGCATTCCTAACTGACATAAATATTCCTCCTCTCCTTCATGGGAGTCAAGTTTACAGACCCAAGATTTTAAGCAAAAATTAGGTTTTTACTTAAAATTGTTTCATTTAGTTAAAGTCTGTGCTTAAATTGGAACAGTCTGGGAACAGATGACCTGCTAAGTATTTGCGTTACAAAAGATGTTTTTGCAATATTTGAATGTTGATTTGAATGTTGTTGTTTTTTGTTGGGGGGGTGTAGTTTTTTGTTTGGTTGGTTGGGTTTTTTTTGGGGGGGATAACCTTTTCATGTTCTATTCATATATCAACATGGTAATAAATAGATAATATGCTTTTGACACTTTTGGTGTTTGTCATAGCATTTGTCAATGCCTGGCTTACCATGTCCTGTCCAAAGACATGACTAATAGAAATGAACAGATAACACACTTTAATCTCAGACCAATGAATAGAATTGGTTGTCTGTTAGTAAGGAGGGGATGATCATTAAAAGTGTACATTCCTCTTTTAAATGAAGATGAAAACTGTACATTTGAAATATTCTGAAAATTATTTCAATAAACATTTAAATAAGGGTTGAATTTTCATTTGAAATATTTCCTTTGGGTAATTATTAGAATTACTTTTATCTTCTCTTTAGATGTTTTTCTCTAATCATGAAGATTTATGTTCTTTAATTTGCTTACAAATTTCTGTTTATAGTTGATTAGATAACTGAACATAGTGTCTATAATTTACAGTGTCTTAACTTGTTAATTATACTTAATATGTTTGCATTATTTTTGTTCTTATATTTTTGTAAACATATTACATTTCTGTAAATGTGTAGATCAAAGATATGTCATTTTGGTAGACAAAGTAGAAAGTTCATTTATTGTATAATAAAACTAAATGATTTCCTACATATTAAAGAATTGTAACATAAGGTATTAAATTCAATGTATAATTTTAGTAAATGTTTATTATTTTCATCTTAGGCATGCACAATTTTTCTGTGTTGTTTAACCTTAGTTAGTATATACCATGGATGTTGCTCTCTGACCATGAAGGCAGTAGAAATTTTGCCTTTACTTTTTTAAAGGTCTGCTGAATTCCTATCTTGAGTAATTTACTCTCAGCCCATATCTAGTGTGTGTGTGTGTGTGTGTGTGTGTGTGTGTGTGTGTGTGTGTGTGTGTGTAGAGTTAATGTATAACCATTACTTTTGACTGAAAATGATCTATTACGTGCTTTTTATATTGGCTGTTATCAGTTGTTAAATAGTCAATCAGCAACCATGTCAATGAAAGAAGACATTTTAAGTGATACTTAAAAGAATTTGGCTGATCTTAAATAATTCCTGGTAGAATGATGATCAGAATTGATTGTCAGATGAAAATGGGACTAGAAAAATGGTTGAACTAAATAAATGAGAATTTTCTTTTGGTTTGGGTTTTTTTTTTTTTTTTTTTTGGTTTTTTTAATAATGCATCAGCAAAATTATAGGTGAAGCAAATAGAAAAATGCTTCTTGTTTTGTTTGACTATTTTCATTTATTTTTTTGATGAAATGCTTGTAAATTTAGTAACAAAAGAATTAACATGGAAGGATATTGTCATCCTGTAGGGAAAGAGAGAATGTTGATATGTAAATAGCTGTTTTTCAGTACAATATTTGTTTCCGACATGCCTGATAGTGAGATATTTATTTAGTTTTGTCTGCCTCAAGACCAATTACTGAATGGCATGGAAATTGTGCATGAAGGTCATATTTTTAAGTTTTCATCGAGAATTACCGTCACAATTAATAGCTTTTCATATGAGCTTGCTTAGCACTGTTGCCAAACTTGCTCAGCACCACTAATTCTAAAATTCTGAAATGAACCAATCAGTCATTCTACTCTGATTTTAGCAGGTCAAAGATTGTATCAGCCAAAATTGATAAAAAATAAATATGTGGATACTTGTCTGAATAAACTCTGATTTTGATCAAGTTCAAATTGAGCATTGTAAGGTTTCTCTGTCCACTTACCTCCTTTCTTACAAATGAGCACAATGAATATGAAAACGACTCTAACATCTTGTAATAGTTGTAAAAAAAACTAGTGCCAAGTTACTGTAGCATGCAGTTACAGTGGCTTCCGGAATTTTGTATCCTCTTTATTAGCTTTCAACATATTTTGGCTGTTTGAAGAATTCTGCCTGACATTCTACTGCAAAATTTGTCTACAACTGCACTACTCCCATTCCTTTTTGTGTATGCCACACCCATTGCCTGGACGTTGGGAACTAAAATTAGACATTATTTTGTGCACTACCCATTTGTGTTGTTGGTGAGGGTTTTTCATTTTTCCTCAAATTTATAGAAAATGACAAACTTTTTTTATTTCTTTTTACATTTTCTTTTTTCTCAATTCATATCTTTCCTTGAAAACTGACTTTCCCTTGGTAGTTGTGGATGGGGGACATACTTCTCATATGTTCATAAAAGACAACAGAATTCTTATTTACAATAAGATTATTATATAATAAAATTTAATTGTTTTGTTAATTTTCTTAATCACTGATAGAAATCAGATGGTGTAAACTTATAACTATTTCTTGTTTTTAAGATGATTATTTTCCCTTTCCACTTCATCTTTGCATGAAATATTATCATACATACAAGTTCTGTCCAGAAATTACTCTGCCATTTTGAATATTTTTAGAAACAATTGTGTGACCTTGGCACCTTATCAGAAGGGACCTTACTGTGCATGAATGAACACTCTCTTATCAGATTACACTGTAAGATACAATTGAATTAGCTTGTGTACTTTGAGACCATCACATTCATAACTGAACAAACAGATTAACACAGTTTCCTATAGGGTTTTTTAAGCTAAATGTCTCATCACCCAAGTTTGTCAACTCCTTTACAGTCCATATTTGGCTCCCACTGACTTCTGTCTGTCACTACTGAAAGAGAAGGTTTCAGACTATGGATGATATTAAAGATAATGCAACAAAACAGCTGATGGTGATTATAAAAGAGAACTTTGCAAATACTAAGATGAGTATCTGAATTCTCAAGGAAGGAGAGTGGTGTTAGGAGATTGCGTTGTTTTTGTTTTGTTTTTGTTTTTTTTTCATTCATTAATATGAAATGTCTAGATTGTGGATCTCATATCATAGATATAAACTTGGTTTTGAGGGTAATATGAGGTCACATACTGAGAAAAACTACTGTGCCAACCATACAAAACATACTATTAAAATAATAGTTCTAATCTGTCTATAACAATTTAATTAATTTTTACCCCTGAAAATCTTTCTGCTTTTGAATATTACTATACAAACATTGATGAGATTAAAACAAATTCTAGGTAATAAAAAATGTAGAATTTAGTGTTTTAAACATATTTTCTCCCCTTGCTACAAGAAATATTTCATTTGTTACTACAGAAAAGGAGTTAAGCTGAGAAAGAGTGGAGTAATGATATATTTGAATAAGCAGCAATAACAAATGCCAAAATACAGATTACATATACTAGGATCAAATACAGATAGCATTATTAAATTTGTTTGTTTCATTGTTTTCTCATCCACCATAAGAATTAACTGTACCACTATATATTGAATTGTGAAAATAAATGAATGTTTTCAAATATTTCCTTAATACATCTTTTACCTGTGATAATACAGATTACTTAAAAAGTTGAAGGTATTTGTATATTTGGGTGGTCATTATGAAGCTTTCATTTTACTCAACAAATATTTATCAAAATAATTTCTTTCCTTGTCTGGACTTAATTCAGGGGTAAACACTAATTAGACAGACTGATTGAAAATTTCATATCAAAATTCAGCTAACTGTACAGGTTATGAATTTCTGATTCACTGATGCTATTGTGTGTGTGTGTGTGTGTGTGTGTGTGTGTGTGTGTGTGTGTGTTTTACATATACAATCAAGCACACATATCATGAATGATATGAAAAAAATGTATCCTGTGTAACTTCTATTTTCAAAAGTATACTCATGTTTACTAACTTAAATGAGTTTGTCATTTTAGTAATAGCCGTTTTAATTCTTGTAGACTTTTATTTTTCTTAGCTCAGTTGGGCACAAAGTCAGCAATATGCGATGATAAGTATCAAACTCACTGGAAACAGACAACTAGCCTTACTTACTAAATATTACACTACGCAAGGTGCCATTCTTCATTATATTTTAATAAACCATTTTAAAAGTTACAAGTGACTGATTCCGTATTTTGATTATGTTTTTGTTTAATGTCAGTTATAAATATTTATGTTGTTTTGTTTTTCCTTGTCATTTTCTTATTTAAATGGAGAGTTACAGTTTTTGGTTCTATACAAATATTTCATGTATTCAGTATCCAAAGTGGAAAAAAAAAATTACACCATCATGTCAGGTGATATTGCAAGGGGGATAATTATTAGCGATTAGCGTAATTAATTCCCTTGAATAACTGGAAAAAATTAAATTCTAAAGACCGCATATTTATGATAGTAATAAGTATATATGTAATTTTTTACACTAATTACTCCCTTGTAATCATCATCTGTGTTTATATGATGGGAAAATCATTATTTATTTATTTATTAAATTCTGAAATTGATAAATATGTTTACCAGGTCACTTCACACTCTTATATTAGTTTTATGCCAAGTTTGTTCATGTATTCAAAATACTTTTTCTTTTCTCTCAGTTACTCATATGAACCCTAATATCAAACTCAACTTCCAAAATAGTTAAGTGAAGTTTTACAGATATCTTTCTATCAACAAAGAAACCTGTTTATGTGAGAATACTTGAAGGTTTTAGTTACAGAACTTTTTCTGATATTTTCTTTTTTATTAAGTTTTTAAACATGATTCTCTCCCTAAAAATTACAAACAACCAAGTTTCATTGCCATTGCTCCTGGAATGGTAGCACCTGATAGGGCCCTATCTATGGGTTATTATTTACCCATAGCTGGGGAAGAACAGATGGATTCATACTTTTCCCTAGAGCATTAGCACAAAGTGAAATAGGAACAGACTTTTATAGGATTTTAATTTGGGTTGCAGATTCCATTTCTAATTGTTATGCTAAGTACACCTCTGTTTTCTACTGGTTAGTATGTAGTAATTTTGAAGGTAATGTGTTGATTAGATTTTTTTTTTTAATTTGTAACTAATGTTTCTATTCATTAAAGACTGTAATGGTGAAGTCCAATTATCAGTGAATGATTCTTGAATATATTTCTTCAACACTAGATAACTTGTTTTTAACAATAAAAAAAAAAGTTTTTTCATGCTTGATTGTAAATGATTCATTTAGCTGTCACTGTATATTATGTATTGCATATGCACTCATCACTCTTATACATTCTGAGAATTGCAACATGATTCTTTTGGGCTCTAGAGATCCAACTACCAAATAAAACCTCTCAGTTGGATTTAAAGTGCATAATCATAGTGTATCCTGATATCCATAATGTTAGGTTGTGAATGAAATCTATACTCAAAGGATGTTCTTAAAATACTATATAACTTTTATATCAAGTATACTGCTTCAATATGAGATTTTTTTCTTGATAGACTTGTTAAATGTATCAGCAATATAACCATTCAGCAAGTAATAACACATTATTGTACTTAGTACTTCCAAGAATGTTTTAATGACATTTCATATAAAAGTGATAGGCTAAGACTTTGACCTAGTTAATTGAGTCGCTGAACTTTTACTTGTGAAAATCATTAAAATTCATTACACTGAAGGGTTTTCACAAAAACCTTTCAACTTATGTAACTAATATTCGTAAAAATTCTACAATGACTCATTCTGTGCTGTTATCTGAGTTGTCAGGTCTTCGATGATTTTATTTCCTCCTTAAGTGTTTATTTCATTTATCATTGTTTTGGTTGTTACATTCTTCAGCCTTCAAATCAAATAGAAAGAAAATGGAACCAAAAATTAAAAAAAAACTTTCAACAGAAATTGAACTCACATCCTATACTGTTGTAATTTGAGGTGTATAGCAATACTTATCCCTTTTTTGTCATATAATTCCTCAGTGGTCAGTCTTTTGTTTTTTATCATACTTCTGCTCTAAATTACTCCATGCCATTCTGGTCAAATATTTCATCTTTGATCATACTTTTGTTCTAACTTAATACCACTTAGTCAACTACCAATAGTTAATATTTACAAATGTTGGTGGGGATAGAGATTAAGAAGATAATGTTATACCATTTCAAGTGGAGAGAGCTTAGAAAATCAGCATTTTAGAATCCTGCTTTGAGTTTCAAAATTGACTTTAGAAATTAGTGATGAATACTTTCTCCCACAAAGTAGATTATTGACTCATTCTATCTTGTAGTAGTGGTAGAGGTAGTAGCTGTCTGAGAATCTGAGGTATTTTCATTATATCACTTTCATTTTTTTTGCTTTTTCATAAGGTTTTTGATAAATTCTGGGTTTGAAATTTTCACTATTTGCCGACTAAAGAATAGATTATGCAAAAACATGATAAAAGAGCAGCAAAAAGATAAATTTATATTGTAATCATGCAGTTGTATGTTACTATAACATTAGAAAAATGGCACATCATAGCAATGTTGTTTTTTTTTTTGCACAATAGCTTTAAAATACTTGAACTTAAAGAATGAAACTACCTCTAATTCATTCACAAGTTAATAAGTAGACTATTCCACTTATGCCAGTGGTGGTCTGAAACAGTATAGTAAGGTCTTTGTACCCAGCTCAATCATAGTTTTTCCTAGGAGATAATTATTAAATGCTATTCATAGGGTCCATCCTCTTATTTGCAATTAATCATGATATGAATTGTATAAAATAGGCAGTGGCATGACATCAAAGCTAATAGCCACCAAAGGTCTCCTTTAAGAGAGTACAAATAAGAAAAATTAGAATTAAACTACTTTATTCTGAAACATTCATTAGAAGAATTTAATCAATATACTAGGGTGAGTCAAAAGTTTTGCATTATTTTGGTAATGTAAGGCACATTTCAGCTGCTCCACATGCTTTTAGCGAGGTTATGAAAGTGACATACGACAGTGGACTGTGAGATACTGGACTTGCCTGATACTCTCCAATTCCTACTTGCCAGATTTGCCTCTATGGCTTAGAGCATGGCCTTGGAAGCCACTATTTTAGGCCTACCTGACCTTTTCTGATTGTCAAGGTTCTTGCAATCCTAGCGAAATTTCAGTAATTATTCTGTACTGTCATCAACTATGCATTCACCTTTCATACAACAAATGTTTTTGGCTGCTTCCATCGAGTTATGGCCTTGTTTGAATTCATAAAGCATAAGTTCCCAAATAATTGCACATTCATCTGCACAGCTTTCAAATCACACACTGAGTGAAGCAATGCAAAATGTGTCAGCTCACCAACTACCACAATGAATACCTACCACAACTTGAAATGTTTTGGTCATGCAATATATATGCAGCAAACTAACATATATCAAAATATTGCAAAACTTTTGACTCACTCTACTATCAAAACAATTTGACATTTACCTTTATTTTAGTTTAAGATTTATCATTTCATCAATATTAGACTTTTTAGCAACTATGTTATGCATATCAAGCACACACATACATAATGAGTAAATATTTATATATTTTTTTCAAACCAAATAATCTTCAATGATGACTGCTATGATACCTATCCCAGGTCTTCACCACAGTATCTTGCTTTAGCAGAAATATCTCAACCATATTGGAATTATAACTTGCTTTATCTTATTTATTCATTTTTTATTTCCATAGAATTTAATCCTACTTAAAAAAAAGCAAACCTGCATACATCCGATGACTTGATCGAAGCAGCTAAAGATGGCTCAATTTGCAATGACAGTCTATGAATGTCAACAATTATTTACAAATCCTCAAGATTTTCTATTAAATTCAAAAGATTATTTTCATATATTGTTTAGTAGTAAAGTGAAAAAAGGCACTAAAAGATACCTTACTTTATAAAAAAAATATTTCAAAGTTTAAACGAGTAAAATATTTCTTTCGATAATTTTTTGGTCTGTTTTTCCTATTGATTCAGCCAATAGTTCTAATAAAATATGCTTCTATCAATACTACTAAATCAAAATTGTTACCTAATTTACAACTAAAATAATGTCAGTTAATTTACAAAGAATAGAAATATTTTCATCCATTAAATGATTTTACGAAATAAAAGATGAAAATAACTCAGAATCATAATGAAATGGTGATGTGAATAATCCTGAAGTTGCAAAGTATTGTAATACTGTCATCAGCGTGGAAAAGGTTTTAATTTTAACTGAGACTGTTGTATTCCATTTGCACTGATACTCTGGTGAAAGGCATGGATCCATTGCTGTCTGTGCTCTATCCCATCTCCAGATACACTGATAAAAATGTCTTGCTCTCCATAATTATGAGAAGTTATTAACACAGCTGAAAATCTTTGGACAACTGAACCTTCTTTTTTTTTAGCAATTAAATCCAAAAGGTTTGCTAACATTTTGTTATCAAAGTGGTATCTAATGGCAAAACTACTTGGCATAACCATCTCCTTGCTAGAGATGATTCCATGAGGGAGAGTGGCCTGACAAAAAGACTGCATATATAATATATATTTTTATGAAAAGGCATGTAAGGGAGAAACAGTGCTTCCTTAAAGTCAGACTCTATAAACACAAGAAGGCTATAATGAGAGGTGAGGTGAGAAATCTGGTTTAGCAATCAACATCTGAACAGAGAAAAATGTGCATTACCCTTTATGATGACAGGATCAAAATAATTGGCAAGAAGGAGGCATACATCAGTTTCTCTACCACAACTAAAAAATTCAATTCTGTGATTTTTCTTTGCTTAAAACCTGTATGTTATCAAGGTATTGGTTTAAATAAACCAGAGACATACAATACTATTTTTATTATTATTATTATTTGTTTATTATGCCACATTGGGCATCACTTCTTTTTATCATCTTCTCATATCCAGATCAAATTCTGTTCAATATTTCATTTGATAGTTCCCAAAAATGCCCTCCTAATTTCTCTTTCTTACCATCTAAATTTGTCTAATTCAATACTGAAATTTTCTATTCTATTACTGTTCTTGATTTGATTTGGCAATTTTTTCCAGAAATATATTACTTTATTAGCAAAAAATCCAATTGGTTAGAAGACATAGTTTTAATGTCTTCACAGTAAATAACTCCATTAATTATTTTGAAAGTTTCAATTAGATTACCTCTCATTCTTCTTTCAAGCATAGTGGTTATTTATAATTCTTCCCATCTCTCCCTGTAACTGTAATCTTTTACTCTTTTTTATTATTTTTGTCACTCTTCTTTTTATACCCTCCAATTTCAATATTCTGACACTGAAGTTTAGTGGGGAGTCCCCATGGCATTATAGCTAAAGTGCTAGACTGCAGCCTCAAAGTAAGTGAGTTCGAACTCCAATCACACTCATGTTCACTTTTACACTACCTTGGGAAAGATATGAACCCCTTTATACCCCCCCCCGCTATGAATTAAATAGTATTACTGCTGTTTTACGAGAATGCCTTTGGTATTAAATAACTTAGAAAGGTTGTGTCGTCAGACTCATTATTCTACTCCCATCGCTACCCTCTTATTCTAGTAACTACTAATATTACTACTACTACGACCAGTACAACTATAAAAGCTTGCAGTCTATTGTGTTCATTCGTTTCTTAGTTATGTTTTATGTTTGGTAAAGCTAAATGTCTACTCCTAGTTTACTACAGGTTGATATGCCATTAAACCAAGAAATCAAAGCTGAAGCCCAGGCCCGAGTACAATATTCCATTTGGGTCTTATTAGGATTTTATATATTTTGGATTGGTGTCAACCAGGAATTTAATGAATCTGGAGTTTGCAATAATGGATTTGTTCATTTGCTATATTTATCAACAGATCTTTTTTGTGCCTCTTCTTTTCATTTTTGGGAGTAGGAGAAATTCTTTCTCCCTCTCCACACACACAATATACATTTTTTTGCTTTTTCTTTTGGCTTTTTTAACTGATGAAGTCTGAAGAGTGGATCTCCCAAAAATGTTAACAACATAAAAAATATATAATCATTTAATTGTCTGAACAATTTCTGGTAAAAAATGTCTCATTACAATAGATGCTGGAGTATATTGTGTGAATGAACCACTCTCCTATAACTACCCAAATAACAATAAATAGTTATTACAGTTTTTAACTGCCTCATCATTTTCTTAAGATAAACAAGTTTGGCTGAATACTAATTCTAAACATCAGTTTTAAAGTAATTGTTTTATTTTTAGTATTAATAACTACTCATGATACTTCTGGTATTGCTACAGTTGATATTTCTCTGACCAACTATACCAAGGTACTATAGCTATTCTCAGTAAAAACTGCAATACTTTTACTACCTCCAGTCTTTGACTTCAACAGAAAATTTAGTGAGAGTTTTAGAATTCATAGCACAAAATGAATGAAATATATTAGTATTTTCTAAGTCACCAAGGTGATGGAAATTATTTTGGGATCCACTGAAAGATATCTATGTTTGCATGTGAGTTTTAGTTCTCATAGTGTCCCAAGAATAGCTATTTATATACCCTTCACCATGGTAACATTTTTTCATTTGCCTTTTCTCTGTTCATGGGTTGCCCCTGCCATCTCTCTCTCTCTCTCTCTCTCTATTATGTCATTTGTATGTTCTTACCTACATACTATGCCAAGCTTTACCCACCTTCATTTATCTCCCCTACCATCAATCATCTCCCCTACCATCAATCCTTGCATCTTTACTATCCACCCAGTTCTGTTGGCAGATTCCTTCCTCTCCCCATCCTTCCATTTATTTTCCCTTGTTTCTAAGCTTAGTTCTGTTTCTACCCAGCCCTACCTGAAGCAAAAACACACATTTCTTTTTATATATATATATATATATATATATATATATATATATATAATGAACATTTTGTCAGTTCTCTCTTATATACAAGCTGTTAGATACATTTGAGGACAATCTCTCTCTCTCTCTCTCTCTCTTTCTCTCTCTCTCACACACACATACATACATACATACCCTCACAAATGTTTACTTGAGATTATCATTAAATTTTTTAAGGTCTACACAAACTGTTAGATGCAGTTATATAGAACAAGGTTATGCATGTTGATGAATAACATATGGATACTCATCAAATTATCTATTAGTACATATATGAACTTAACACCTCTCCTTACCTCAACCTTGGGGGACACATTTTCCAAATGACATAAGGACATTACATAGGTATTCAAGGAGTGATGCATAAATATGTCATGTTAGTCTAAAGGTTTTAATATTTGAATTCTTTTATCACACACACAAACACATAATTGTTTGTACATAATCATCAGCTAATGCTTATGTGAAGTAAGGTGTGTGTGTGTGTGTGTGTGTGTGTGTGTGTGTGTGTGTGTGTGTGTGTGTGTGTGTGTTTCAATTTTATTAAATCATTACGTGGATACAAAGACTCATACATGATATGCATTTCTGCTCATCTGTGTGTATTCAGGCAGAAGTTTGTAACCTAATGATTAAAAAAACATTTCATTTTAATGCTGTTATTTTTCAACATATTTTCTTTTGTCAGTGCATTTAAACTAATGTCTTCATTAGTCACATAAAAAAATGAACATAATACTTTGAAAGTCTTAATAAAATTCAGCTAATAATTGTATCTGGCTATATATAAAAGCTAATTAAAAGTATTTTCTTGTGACATTCTTGAAAATCCTACCATAAAACATACAATCTCTACTCATTTACTAAGTGTAGGCCACAAAGGGTTAAAACCATTTTTAGAAAATATACTTCAAAATTTAAGGAAAAGATTCTTCATTTCAATAGATTTTCAATGCCCTACATCTCTCTCTCCTGGGTATGACATTAAACTATATCTAATACTAAGGCTCCTGTCTTAGAAATTGGTGAATATGGGGTACACCTTCATTACCATTGCTATCATGTTCACATTGACTGTACAGGTAGTACCTGTTTAGTTCTTATCAAGGGGTTGAATTGAACTGTTAATACTTTTTCTAGGGATTAGTATTAATGTTACATGAAATTATTAGTGTTAAATAACAATATTTGAAACCATTTAACTATTTCCAAACAAATGTTAAATATTAAATGTGTAAATATATAAATGTTGTGTGTGTGTGTGTGTGTGTGTGTGTAAATAGTATTCCAATTGAATGATAAATCATCTTCACTTCTTCAACGTCATCGGATGGAATTCAAATATATACATCTCTCTCTCTCTCTCTCTCTCTCTCTCTCTAGTAATTTACGAAGGTCTTTCCTTGAATGAGACTCAAACTCACTTGTATAGGTTTGCTAGTCAAGCTTGCTAACTGTTACACCGCCAAAGGTGCCCCTCTCTCTCTCTATCTCTCTATATATAAATGTATGTATGCGCGTGTTTGTGTATATATATATATATATATATAAATAAGTTTCCAGACTTTTTTCATGTGGGCACTTTTATTGATAGTACACACATGAAACTCTTGTCCCCTTCGAAGTAATCTCCTCCGGTTGCAATGTACTTGTTCCGTTCAAACAACTTCTGGAAGGCCCCATGGAAGTCCTCTTGTGTGAGCGTGTCAATGACCTTCGTCACAGCCTCTTTCATCTCCTCAATTGTCTCATAACAACAGCCTCTGAGCTTAGGGAATAAGCAAAAGTCACAGGGGGCAAGGTCTGGACTATAGGGAGGCTGAAGAACTGTCTTGATGGCCATCTTGGTCAAATTATCAATGACAAGGATGGAATTGTGGACTGTTGCGTTGTCTTGGTGGAAATGCCACCAAGCCGATTTGAAGAGTGCTGGCCTCTTCCGACGGAATCTCTTCCTGAACTCCCTTAAAACCTCAACATAGTAACCATAACCTTAACCCTTTGGCCAATCAACTCTGGTGTATTGACTTCATTACTCCTCCCACACCTCTCATCATCCCTCACAGATGCCCTGCCTTCCTGGAATCTCTTATGTCACTCAAAAACTGATGCTTGATTCATGCAAGATAGTCTAAAAGCAGTCATATTTTTCTGTAGCAATCAGGCTTTAGTAGTCTGTATTCCAATTGCTGCTGTAGCTGTTCATTTAAA